>PVIC010015839.1:24588-34755 GCA_004025085.1 Thryonomys swinderianus
AAAAAAAAAAAAAAAAAAAAAAAAAAAAAAAAAAAAAAAAAAAAAAAAAAAAAAAAAAAAAAAAAAAAAAAAAAAAAAAAAAAAAAAAAAAAAAAAAAAAAAAAACACGGAAACATTAATTGTACAGACTTAAGATACTAGCATGTTCAGCACTTCACTTTTACTCAAAGTCTTGCTTAAAACTGAACATAAAAATAAGATAAAATGATTGTTACAAAATAGTTGTTGAGAGAGCAAATTTTTAAAAAAGGGAGAATAAAGTATCACATTGGACCGATTCCCAAACATCTCATTTTTAATACATTTGAAAATTTTACCCTACTCCACAGGCTTTCAAAACTTCTAGATATAGTCAATTCACTATCAAAGATTCGATTATCAGCAATTACAATGTTTTTTTCTTTCACTGATCCTTGGAAAGACTAGCTGTCACCCTGACCTGTTCTGTTCCCAGTCAGCAAGAACAAACCACTCAGAAGTATTTTAAACTTATCTTCCATTTAAAGATACTACTTCACATATGAGTTTTAACCTGAATGAAAGATTTGTCTTTGCTGTTAATGTCCAACACTTTATGCTTATTGCAGTAGTGAATGTCCTTTAATAGAGTATGTGTTTGCTTGGTGTGACTTGTAATGAGCACACATATTTCTCTATATGCTTCTACTCCTTTCTTGTAAATCTTGTCCCAGTTTCAGTCACAAATGCAAGTGGAATTTCAGAGCTTGTGCTTAAACTATAACATAGGTAGTAAGTTTTAAACTTTGCAAATAATTTATGGGTCATGAGGTAGAATGATGCTCATTATCGGATGAAGGGTTGATGTAGGGTGAATCTTGTACAATTAAGGTTAAATAAGTATAATTACCTGCACCTAAGTCTTTTCTCCATTTAACCTTTTGGAAGTCATTTAGTAATATTTCAAAACTCACACTACTCGAGGAAAAATTTAAGTCACACAAATAGGTCACGACTTTCAAATAATGCAGCTTTTTTCACATTCTGTGATTTATAATATATATATGCATTCATAATATGTAATTATTGGATATGCAGCAAGATTTTATGCTAACTGTACAGTTGTGTCATAAATCTTGAATGGAGTGTAGAAATTGACTGTAGAGAGTAGACGACCTGTCAGTCATTTTTTTCATGACCTCTCTGGATGGTCTCGCTTAACTTTCATTTCAAGCTTCTGACCTGACCATGCTGCTGGGCCCTTGTGCAGGTTACACTATGGAAACTTCCAATGTCTTACATTTTAAGGTCTTTCACAAATTGAAAGCTATTGTGACAGAATGAAAGGCAGTATGTCATTTAAATAGCCTTCCCTGGTTATAGAGATGAATTTATCCACTTTCTGGTGCTAATAGCATACTACAGACTGGATAAACTGTGAAGAAAAGAGTTATTAGAGCTCATATTCTGAAAGTGCAAAATCCAGGGGATAACATGCATGATGTGCTTCTTCCTGCCAGAGTCTTGATGCTGCCCACAGTGGCACATGGCAAAATATTGAGAAAATCTAGGCACGTGTGTTTCTCCTAGTCTTTCATTTGTGCCTCTCCTAGTTCTTCACGTTCTTATAAAGCTGCCAGGAATCAACTACAATCAGTTACACTCATGACTGTATTCAACCATACTCACTGCCCAACAACTCTGTCTGAAAACCATCACAGTACTAAGATTCCATTCTCTTAATACTTCACAGTTGTAATTACATTTGAGTACATGAAACCTGGGGAAATGCACTCAAACTGTATCCAGTGCACATAAGCCATGTTATTTTTTCATATGTTTTGGCCTCAGTTTCCAGTGACCTCTACCATACATGGGGCTGTCACGATGCAATTTTGTTTAATAGTTATAACACACTTTCAAATGATACTTGAACACTCTAAAACTTGAATTATGATGCTAACATAATTAGCCAACCATCAAAAGTTCTTAGAATATTTGTCAATAATGATTACTATATACAAGATGGCTTAGCAATGTTTTTTTATAAAATATCTTTATCATGATTAAGCCATTTATTTCACTGTTTTAAAAATATAATCAGTAATTTTTATATATTCTAGGCACTATAGCCACAAGGAATAGTATTCTTCCTATACTTTAAGTGAAAAATAGAACCAATTCTTTCTGAGAACTTCTAGAATGAAGCATGGCATGTCATCCATTTAGCTTACAAAGTTAGAACCCATGAACTACAGAGATATAAGCCAATGGTTGTACATTTCAAAGAAATGTTTTGTGTAATATGTTATAGTAGAGCAAAAATGGAAAAAAGTACCATGGGGTATGGGGAATAGACAGTGCACTCAATTCTGCAGAAATGTGTATAGTTACATGTCATAAAGTTATAGTTTATTCCTCATATTGGATTGCAGATACCCATACCAAACTTTCCTATGAAAATATGTACTTTAGCATAACGGTAGTGACCCATGTCTTAGTAGCTGTGTTGGGAGAATATAGAAAACAAACTTTTGTGTTTGCTTACTTGATACAATGAGCAACAAAGTGTATACACATGTATCAAAGTGTAAGTCGGTGTTTTACCCTTTATGAATCATGTTATATTTTTGTGTATTTATAATTTTTATTAAATGTTTTCTTTTGTTTTTTCTTGTAGAACTAGCTCAGTGCACTATAATGTCACATGAAAATTTACTTTTACAATATTGAGAAGAGGCTGAAAGTAAATTATCATGTGACTTGACAACTGATAATAATTTGGATGATGTAAACCAAAGAACTCAGCACTCAGTGACAGAGAGAGAGAAGTACAGAATGAAGAACTTAATACAAATGAGGCAGAAAACAGCCAAGGGAATTTTACCTGTCAAAATACTACAAAATGGTCATATGTACCTAAATGATCCTATGTTAGAACTAGGTCAGAAAATGTCATTTAGTTCTTGTCAAGAGTCCAACCTAGGGCTGGAGATTTAGCTCAGTGGTTCCAGCGCCTGCCTTGCAAGCGCAAGGTCCTGAGTTCGATCCCTGGTAACCACATACAATGCTGGATATGGTGACTCACATTCACCAGCAATCAATACCACATACCACAGTGCCGGGCGTGGTGGCTCATGCCTGTAATCCCAGCACTTGGGAGGCAGAGACAGGAGGATTGCTGAGTTCAAGGTTTGCCGTGGCTAGATAGTGAGCTCAGGGCCAGCCTGGACTGCAAAGCGAGATCCTGTCTCAAAAAAAAAAAAAAAAAAAAAAAAAAAAAAAAAAAAAAAAAAAAAAAAAAAAAAAAAAAAAAAAAAAAAAAAAGAAAAAAAGGGTCCAACCTATTGGACAGAATGCCAACACTGTAATTCATTGTCAGACATTGTAACTAAAATATACTAGAAGACCTTTTGAAATACACTAATAATTAAATATAAAAAATCTGTATACCTCAATAACAATACTAACAAATGTATTTATCATGAAACCTCACTATCTAAGCAAAAAGCCTTTCTAGAAGGAGCTCATCATTCAAATCATCAGAATTTAAGAATATATGGAGAGGTGACAAGTATGGTATTCAGTCAGAGATTCTGTCTCCTTCAAAACTGGTGATATTTTGATGACAAAGAGATCCACTAAGAAAGAAAGTGTTATTAGCAATAGGTGCAACAAGTCTGTTCAAAAAGTAAAATGGTTTATTACTACATGAATAAAGACCTGGTGGCTGAGTGCTGGGGTAAAGTTATAAAATCAAGGTGTGAAACATCTTTGCATCTACCAGGGCATATATTATTGTGTCAAATTTGGAATGTTTATCTGCCATATATGACTGAAAGCTTTGCAACCACAAAATGATCCAAATTGTTAAGTTGTCATGCATTTGAATAGTACATGAGTTGTTTGACAGTTTGAAACAAAGCTTTCAAAAAGTAAATGAAGAGCAATCAAATTGTTTTATTTGTTTGTTTGTTTCCTAGTGGGTCTCCTTACATAGGAAGAAAAATAAAGTAGTATTGATAATATGAATATCACATAATGATGATGAGACTGACGGTGAGGGTGGGCTTGTGATGTCTACCTATAGTTCTAGTACCGGTGAGGCTTAATTTATTTCTGCTGTTACTTTTTAGATTTGGTAAGCAATACCCGGTTGCTGTATTAGTTAATATTTCACTTTATTGATATTTCATTTTTCCTGTTAAAAACACAGTATATCAAACAATAGAAACCTCCTGACAAAAGAGGTATACAATAGAGGTGACAAGTACAACTTGACAAACAGTACAGGAAGGCGAAACACGTGACCTACCAGGTAAATGAGACTTTATGTACGGAACATGCTATGGTCACGTGTGGAGACTGGCTTAGGCAGGCTCACTGAAGCCCAGATTATTTCTGTGGTAGAGCTGCATTTGTATTTTCATTGTAGTTCACATAATAATTTATTTCTGCTGGTTTTTTTTTTAGATTTTGTAGACAGGTAAAGAGTGAAGGTTGAAAGTGTTTTATCTAAGCACACATCGCATATCACAAATTTTGCATTCTATCTTGTTTTCTTGTTCAGTACACACTGTTTAATGTAATAAAACTCATACAGCTAAAATTAATAAGTCAGCAATGGATATACTTCTGAAAAGTAAGTGTGGTTGTTATCCATTTGCCAAGAGGTATCTTTCAAAAATGCGTTGTGATGCACTGGGGTAAAGTAATTAAATATATTTAGATTGTAAAAATCAGATGGGAGCTGGGTGTGGTGGCTCATGCCTGTCATTCCAGCATTCAGGAGACAGAGACAGGAGGATTGCTGAGTTTGAGGCTTGCCTGGGCTACATAGTGAGTTCAGGGCCAGTCTGAACTACAAAGTGAGACCCTGTCTCAAAAAAAAAAAAAAAAAAAAAAAAGATGGGAAAATCATATGAGGGATTCTGGTACTGAATGAAACTGAAGGGCAATACCTGTGATTGGGATTTCAGAAAAAGGAGTTTTAGAGATTGGATGAAGTCGAGGATTTATGTTATTTTTGTTTGTTTGTTTTCATTGTGTTGAAATTTATGATGCCATGACAGTGAATTCAGTTAACTCGAAGGTATAATTGGCAGAGAAGAGAGAGCATACTCCAAAGGGAAAAGAGATGAGAGAATTTCCCACATTATACTGGGAGCCCTGATTCTACAAATCACTAAAACTCAACTGTATCTATTCATCTGATTTCTCCTTATACCCTGTATTTTAATATATTATATTATATTATATTATATTATATTATATTATATTATATTATATTATATTATATTATATTATAATATATTGTGTATCTTAATCCAAATTGAGTTTGCTTTGTTTTTAATCAAGAGACAGTCAGTGTATGTGATAATTGTTTCTACTGACACCAAATATGGCTTTAAGCCTTTAAAATATTATGTGTAAGAAAGGAAAATGAAATAGAACTCTATTTAAGCCTGAAAAATGGTGAAGAATACAAGGAATGAAACCCAAATTTTAAAAGCCCTCCTGTGGTTTGTAGCAGAAAAGAGCGTGGGAGTAAAAGACAACTTCAACCTAAGAAGAGTGGCCCTGATAATCAAGGACTTTGGTAACTGGAAAGAAAGCAAACATAGTTTTCCTCAATTTTCACATCATTTGCAGGCAGACAGCTTTGCCTAAGATGAATCGGAATCAAGTGCCCATGCCACCATGTTTTATGTGAGCCAAGGTTGGGACTACATTGTCAGACGCTAAATGCTATAGGTGGGCATCCGACCTGTACAAGGGGCAAGTGGAAACCATGAGATCAGCATCTCACTCGTGGTATACGGGTCCCACTGCGGGGTATGTAAACCATATGTGGCTAATAGATTCCATCTGAATGCACTATAATACCAGCTTTAATATGTGACAGTACTGCTATATTTAGTCATCAATCTATTTTAATCCATCAAATTTTAATATTCATTAAAACGTGCCAGCAAGATAAAATGAAAATCTATAAGAAAGCACTTAATAAATGGAGGACACTCGTAACATAACAACGTAAAATTTATTAAATTAATCTTAGATCCAATTATAATCTTTACTAAGTGTTACAGCTTTATTTGTTAAGGTATTTCTGTGTTCTGGATTATGCAGGCATAATTTTTTTAGGTTTCTATTTCCTTCTTAAAATCTGTGTTAAGATCTATAGTACATGATGCCTTTAGGAAGAATTTTTATCATTGTGGGCTATCATTATGCAGGAAACACTCAAGTTTATATCTCTCCATTTGATAATTTAGTTTTGGCAGCAGATGATTTGATTTTGAGTCTGTCCACAATGAATAATTAAATGGTAACAATATATTAAATTAAATTCTGACAAAGATGAAATGTTTTATGGAGCAATACAAATGTTTGTTAAGTTCTCTGCCCTCTTTTCCATGGTATCTTTGTGGCTGAAATCCTGTCCTGGCTTTTTCAAAAAAGACTTTGTATGCTATTTAAGATTCTGTGGGGGGAACCTTCAGGCACATTAAATTTTTTCTGTGTTCTTTTACTATCACAAGTATATTGTGAGTGCAAAATAAAAAGAGCAGCAATAAAAGAATTTCTGGCAGGATGGCATAATTGGTTTGTATCAGTGTGTATTTGTTCAGTGCTAACAGCGGTAGCCATAAGAAATAGGGCTGGTTAGTGATTTCAAACTGTTAAATATAAAAGATATTTTTACCAGATTCAAGATTTTTAGTTTTCTTAGAGCAAAGAATCCAGTGAATAACAAAGTCAGAAATATTTCATAGTTTTCATCTATGTAATTTGCACCTATACCTATTTCCTATTTTTACATTAATTATAGGGAAAAGAAATGTGAGAGAATTCTACTTTCTCAGGCAAAAATCTTCATTCAGAAAAAGAATGAGGCTAATGTGGCTTCAGATTGTAGCTGGACTATCTATTTGTGGGAAATTAGATATCATTAAGTAGTTTGTTCATAATTTGGAAATCTTATTGCCTTAAGAACTTTAATCAGATATCTGCTGTAAACGACTATCTCTGAGTCACTATGTATGCATGAAGGATAAAGTAGTAAACAAAATCAGATGTGCTCTCATCCTTCATAACTTCTTTTGTTCTTTATTTATTGGTATCGGGAATCAATTTCAGGACTTTGTCAGGCGGGGGTAGCAGCACTGAGCTATATCCCTAATCCAACAGCCATAGCTTCTATTGGGTCACAATAAAGGAGAAAATAAAATATGTAATATGTTATATAATTATCAATGAAACAAAATTAGAGAAGAAAGGTTAAAAGTGTGTGTGCTTGCACAGTGTGTTTCATATGAAGAATTTTAAGGATATATGCATGTACATATTAAATATATATATATATATATAGATAGATAGATGATAGATAGATTGATAGACAGGTAGATAGATAGACAGATGCCTTTCTTTAAAATTTTCATCACACAGTAACAGGTAAGGTGTTTGGCAACTGCACATAGAAACCAAAGAATAAGATTTGATGTTTTAATGAAACAAATACTTGTTCCACTATTTGTTGAAACAGATACTATTGGAGTATTGACTCTAATTCTGTCTTTCTTACAAAGTTGAAACTAAGTGCTCTATTGAAGTAGAAAGATACAAAGGAATTTAAGATGTATTTATATATGAATAAATTTTCAACATTGAGACTTTGTACCTGTACAAATTCTTGATTCATCTTGATTCTCATTTTTTCCCATTCCCCTGTCCTCCCTACAATCCCCACCCATATGTATAAGCCTTATTTCCTTTTTTTACTATTAAGTTTTTTCTTTCCCTTCTTTCCTTTCCCCTACCAACAGTTTCTCTTTTCCTTTTGCATATTTTCTTCCTATTTCACATTACCAGTCATGCATTTTAGCATTCATTAACACTTTCAGCTTTTCATGCTAGAGAAAAGATGTGACACTTACATGTCTATGTGCTATTTATTTCACTTATGAATATGCCCTTGTGGTATATCCACTTGAGTATAAATTACCCAAATTTATAATTCTTTATGGATGAGTAATATTCCATTTTATAGATTAAACCACGTCTTTTTTATCCAGTCTCCAGTTGATGGGCATTTGGGATATATCCAAGGTTTGGCTATCACAAACTGAGCTGTAAACATGGGTGCACATATATCACTGTGGTATGAATCTTTTAATTCTTTCATGTATCTAGCAGAATAGCTATGTGAAATGGGACCTCAAGGTCAAGTTTTTAAGGGATCTCCACATCGATTTCTTCAGTGATTGCACCAATCTACACTCCCACTAACATCAGAGAAGGCTTCCTTTATTCCTATAGCTCTACCAACATTTATTTGTTGATTTTTGGGATAGCAGGCATTTTTAAAATATTTATTTATTTATTTGTTTGTTTGTTTGTTTATTTATTTATTTTTGAGACAGGGTCTCGCTTTGTAGTTCAGGCTGGTCCTGAGCTTACTATGTAGCCCAGACAAACCTTGAACTCAGCAATCCTCCTGCCTTTGCCTCCCAAGTGCTGGTATTACAGGCGTGAGCCACCACAACTGGCAATAGCAGGCATTTTTTTGGAGTAACATGGAATCTCAGTGTTGTTTTCACGTGCATCTCTCAGAACTCAGAAAACCACTCTTAATCTATGATGTCAAAAAGGTTGCTCAAGTGGTGGGTGGATAAGGGAGGGATGGAAGGGAAAGGGGAGGAAAAAAATAATCAAGATGTGTTATGTATATGTACCAACTTCTCACAAGATATACATATTATTTACTATATTCATGTACTATTAAATAGTAATTAAAAACAAAGTTTGCATAAAATGGAGGAAATAATTTACTAATTGCACTAATAACATTTCTTTCTATTCATTTCAGATGCACATTCTAACCAATGACATATCTTGGTCTTTGTTCTTTATTTTCTTGTCTAAACATTGAATAATGTTGTTATCAGTAACCATATAGTTATCATGGTTATCAGTACCTCATTCCAAAATATCAGTGTATACTTAGTTCTTGATTTCTAACACTAAAATTTTTCTTAATTTCTCTGCATTTTCAAAGGTGTTTGGTTGGAAATTCAAGATTTTCTAGAGGTATAATTCATACCGTTTTAATGTTTTTCTCACTTTGTAGTTCAAGCTGGCCCTGAGCTCACTATGTAGCCCAGGCAAGCCTTGAACTCAGCAATCCTCCTGTCTCTGCCTCCCAAGTGCTGAAATTACAGGTGTGAGCCACCATGCCTGACTCTGTGGTATGTGGTATTGATTGCTGGTGGGGGTGAGTCATCATGCCCAGCATTGTATGTGGTTACCGGGATCGAACTCGGGGCCTTGAGCTTGCGAGGCAGGCGCTGGAACCACTGAGCTAAATCTCCGGCCCCATTTTAATGTTCTTTTGAAAATAAAGATGTATTAACGATCCAAGACAACCATGATTTACTCATAAAAATATTGGATTTCTCTTTTTATGATAGAAACTGCTTCAAAACTAATGGACAAACATAATGACTTTGTAAAATGTTTGAAATTATAGTAACATTGCTGATTTCAGAATAATTAGCTGCTCAAGTTCTTTTTTATTTCTGTTATTGAAAATGTCAAAAAGACATACACACATTATTATCCAATAAATGAAAGTGAGCAAAATACACAATTTCCCTGTAAAAAGTGGTTTATTAATACATGATATATATAATCGTGTAACACTGGTTATTTTATTAAATTTTTTCAGACATGAGTTCAAATCTTATTAATTATGACATATTTATATATAAATATAATTAAAATCCTTCATATGTTCTTTGATATTGAGTCTTTCTTTTAAAGGTTATTTAAAATAGGTTATTTAGAAAAGGTCATTTCACTTAAAAGTTATTTTAGGCCATGCGTGGTGGCTCACACCTGTAATCCTAGCACTCAGGAGGCAGAGACCGGAGGATTGGTGAGTTCAAGGCTTGCCTGGGCTCCATAGTGAGCTCAGAGCCAGCCTGAACTACAATGTGTGACCCTGTCTCAAAAAAAAAAAAATACAATCTACTGGGCGTGGTGGCTCACGCCTGTAATCCCAGCACTCGGGAGGCAGAGACAGGAGGATTGCTGAGTTCGAGGCTTGCCTGGGCTCCATAGTGATCTCAGAGCCAGCCTGAACTACAAAGCAAGGCCCTGTCTCAAAAAAAAAAAAAAAAAAAGTTATTTTTAGGAGAGAATTGT
>PVIC010015840.1:0-34651 GCA_004025085.1 Thryonomys swinderianus
CAGAAAGGAATTTCTTAAAAATATAAAAGGGAAAACTAAGAAATGTTCATTAGTTCAGTACCTAGTTGAATTGGTAGTGTATATACATTAGGAAATAAACACAAAAAGACATAAAATGTAATGAGTATAGGACAGGGTCCAGATTCAGAAAGAGGACTTTTCCCTTCATCCGAGTGACAACTGCACATTTTCACAAGGCAGGAGTTGTTTGGAGAACTTAAGGCTCTGCCCACGGTCCCAGAGCAGCAATGGCGGAGCTGGATTTGAACCACAGTGTGCCCAGCGCTCCAGTCCACTGCCCCTGTGTACACATCACTCCCAGCAGTGCAGGATGGGAAATGCTCAAGCTGCAAAGGTCATCTTCCTCTCCAGACATTGAGTCCATGTTATTAAATTAAGGACAGTCAATTAAAAAGATTCACGGGAAAGAGGAGGAGAATACAGTTTCTTTTAACTTTTGATTGTCTTCTGTGAACGTATTATTAAAATGAGATAATGCCTAAGCAATGCTTTGCATCAACGTTTTTATAATTCTGTGCCCTGAAGTGAATATTTTTAATTGCATTCTTTATTGGTGCACTTTATATACATATCATGATCACACTCAACATTAGGAATTTGTACCAGTATATGATATGAGTTAATTCTCATTCCCTACCCACTCTACAACCCCTGCCCCCTACATACATATGCTTTCTTTCTTTTCTTTATTTTTTCCTTTCCCTTCATTACTTACCCCTACCCTTTTCCCTTTGAATATTTTCTATTTGACAGTATCTATCATACATTCTACACTTGATCTTAGCCAAAAGGCCGAGAAGTGATCTATCATACATTCTAGAACTCATCTACATCTTAAGATTATCATACCAGAGAAAAGATACAGTATTTATAATCTGTGACCTATTTATTTCACTTTATGAATGTGGTTTTTTAAATAAAATGGAGTATTACTGTTATAAAGAGTGATGAATTTGAGTCATTTATACTCAAATGGACATACCTGGAGGACACACTCACAAAGTGAGTTTTTATATAGCAGAAAGTGACTCTGTGAATGGAAATGGCTTTCAGTTTCCTAACCCATATGAAGATGAAACAAAGAATCAGTATGGTCAATTTCAGAAGGGGAAGGAAATGTGATAAGAAACTTAGTGTTCCTAGATTTAGCAAATAAAAATATAGAATGCCAAGTTATGTTTGAATCTCAGATAAACAACAAATAATTCCTTCATGAAAAATGTGTCACATGTAATATTTGGTCATAGCTATACTAAAAGTTGCTCACTGGTTCTGTGAACTTCAAAGATAGCCAGGCATCCTGCACATTATCTGGCAATACCAAAATCTTGATGATGTAATAAATAATAGCATAGCTGATTAAACTTAGATGAAAGAGTTGAGGGACGTGTAGGGGTCATGACTTCCTTGTCTTACAGGCTGGCAGATCAATCAATTGTGTCTAAAAGGAAGCTACCGGGGACACAGCTTCGTGGTGGAGTGCTTGTCTCGTGTGCTGAAGTCTGTGGGTTTGAGTCCCAGGAATACACACATGCATTAATCAAATTAAAATATAAAAGTTAAATGGAATTTAAATAGAGGATATTTTAAGTTCAGCATTTGTACTTATAAAGTTATCCATTAGGGAAATTGGAAAGGAAATAGAATAACAGTATAAGAACTCGGCTAATGCAGGAGGACAAGAAAGAAGTAATAAAAAGATAGCAAATTTGTGGAAAGATTTCTCTTATACAGAAAGAAATGCCACGTGTCACCTGAAGTGGATGATCATAAGTAAAAACAGAAAGAAATGATTCAACATTATGGTGTAAATAACAAAAATTAAAAATAAAACAAAAATGGTTTTCTCTTGGGAGTCGGGTTGGGAAAGCGGGTAAAGAGAGAGATGGTTAGTTTTTATTTTATTCTACCCTTTTTAGATTGTTAAATTTTATGCCACATATAAAATTAGATTAAAAATACAATAATTGTATTAATCATTGTTACCATCATCTGTCGTGCAGCAAATTATCAGATTTATGGTCATGTACCTTCTTATGTTCTCATTCACAGGCTTATTTTATTTGCTCCTACCAACTTTGTTCACATGTAAAAAGATTAACAACCACATTTACAAATCCAAAGAATGCACAAATATTTGCTATTGCTTTGCTACGTATGGCACAAAAATATTTCCATCTTCTCTAGTACAAAAAAAAAACCTTTAGATAAATACCCATGGTTCGTTTAATTTAAAGCAAATATTTGAGTGGTGCTCTCCTAACATGTCTTTAATTATGAGTTGCTATGCATTATCCTCAACACATACTTGCAAATGAATTATGCTTTCATAAGCAGAAAAGTACTATCCAGAGCAAATTCGTGTTGATCTGCTGCACAGCACTGGACCGCTCTATCTCAGAAATACATGGATTTTTCATGTATTTGGTTGGAGCCATGAGTGTTCTGCCCAAGCTATCAGAAAAAGTCAAGGATTCAGCAATCACTCTTTGTTCAGGAGGCTTTATCATGAGTGTGTGTGTGTGCACCTGCGTGTGTATGTGTGTGTGCATGCATGTGCACACACGTGATACAGCATGACTACCAGAGAGATGGGCATAAAAAGTCGCGGATTCCAAGGTGAAGTCTCATTAGGAGACTACTTAAGTACCACAGAGACACAGCTGCAGTTGGTGATTAACGGTGCTTCCTCCCAAAGCATTGCTAATGCACTCCTGCAGCCTACAAGCCCATTTGGCTTTCTGCAGACCCAGGTTGATAGCCCTTGAACTGTTGCCATTTCTACTTCGTACTTCTTTAAGATTTGCTTTACAATGAGCTAAAGTACGTCCTACTTACAATGGTATGGAAGATCCTGGACAAATGTGCTGGGACCCCAGGACAGAGTCGAGAGCTAAGCGTCAGCCCTGGGCAGCACTGTACAAGGTCTTAGCACAGACCCTTTTACCTAAGGCTGCTGCTCACTTTCCCCTGCTATGAAACTGAAACTGTTTTCTATGGCTTACACAAAGGCTAGCTCTTCCAGGAAGATCTGGTCTCCCCCAACACGAAGAATTAATATCCCCCTCTCAACTTCTTCCAGAGTTGTTCTGAGGAGTAGGATGATAGTGGAGGAGTCTATGTCTAGGTTAAGAAACTAATCATTGAAAATAAACAAAAGGAGTATAACTGTGCCTATCCAGTTCCTAAGTCAAAGCAGTAAAAATGATAAAAGCAGTAATATTCATTACCTCGATGTTCATGATTTATTGAGCACTGATCCTTATTACAGATAGATTAGTAGTAGTTTTACAATTATATCTTATTTAGTTCTCACCACAGGACACAACATTATTACTCCTCGTTTCAACACGAGGAAAGTAAGACACAGAGAAGTTAAGAAATGGGACCAAATTATAGCACAAAGAAGCTTCAAAGCCATACATGAAACTTTTAATGGGAATCCCATGATCTAAACCTGGAATTGCCTCTCTGGGGCTTAGGAAGGAGGCTAAAGGAGAAATTAATACCAACAGCAGAAATAGCTTCCAAAGAAACACGGACATCTTTAATCTGTATTCTATGCTAGTAATTTCAAATCATATGGTAGGCTCCCCTTCTGGCGTCACCTCTCTACCCAGAAGGAGGAAAGCATGCACAAATGTTCACCGAAAGATGTGAAAGAGGGGACGGCATGCTGATGGGAAAGGGCAGACGAAGAGAGCTGTCAGCCACCAAGGCAGCTGTGGGGTTGCACAGGCGTGAGGAGTCCTGAGGCACTGCGCAGTGCACTTCCCAGACCCTTGTGAGTCAGGTACACCTTGGCTGTCTGCTGCTATGGGAACCCGGGAGCGTTGTCACCACAGGAGACAGGGTTCTTCCTGGCTACACCAGATGAGGGCTCAAGACTGAGAGGTACAGCTGTGTTTCACTGATTTTTCTTCTATAAAAAAATACAGCAGATTTTGATGACAAAAAAATAGAAAAATCTATAATTATGCTGTGCATAGTTTTTCTTCTTTAGTCCTGTGGAATTCCTAGTTTGTCTTGCAATGACCTTTCTTTAATTACTTTTCCTGCTTCTTCTGCTGTGTCTCACCTTTACCTCCATTTTTTCCCTTCTCCCTCAGCAAATATTATCTGTAGTAGAATTACTGGAAAGAGAAGATGAAGGACTACTTCTCAATGGCTTTACAACTTCCCATAGGAGAAAAATCACATTATACAAGAAAGACTACGTTAACTGTCATTCTTGAAGTGTTAATTTGGGAAATAATTGTTTCAAATCCCTTCTAATTACCAAACTATGTGCTAGACAGATACAGTTCTATAGGAATCTTAATTAGGGAGCTCTCATTGGCACCCTAGAGTGCAGTATTGGGGAGTCTAGCAAGGCAATATCGGGAAGAAGAGGGTATCTATCAACTACACTCACCAACAAACGTCTGTCTGAGAAAGTTTTCTTTCTTTACCTGCAGTATTATCCTGGCCAGTAAAGTAGAAACCTCTGCTAGTACTCCATTCCTGCTGGAAAGTATCTTCTGCCCATCGCCTCGCCAGGCACTGCTCGTGAGCACAGGTGCCATCCTACCGGGCCCACACCGGCCATGCACACATGTGCCAGCCCGCTTTTCTCATCTGTACTCCACTTGCATCCCTGACTTCTTCTCTGCTTCCTCCCTTCCTTTTTGTATCATTTAACTCAATTCTTTTAGATGCTTTAGTTGCCATGAGTGACACTCTAGCCGGACTGCCTGCTGACCTCCAGGGGTTATGAAGTCACGTTTAATGGCGTAGACATATCATGAACAAGCAACATAGTTAATATCTTATGCTATTGCTATGTGAGCTATTATTCATCCATTTCTTGAGGTCTTAAAGAGTTTCACTTTTATCCAGCTTTTGCTTGGTGATCACGTGCTCGGGGTCACTTGCCTTCAAACAGCGTGCAGGCCTCTTTTCCTGCTTTTGTCTCTCTCACTGCACTTAGAACTCATCAAGTTGCTGACGTATTGGGAGTCTTCTGCAATAAAAAAGAAGGCCCATGACGTGCTTTGCTTTTAGTGGTAAGAACCTGTGGTCTTGCCGTGGGGACTCAACCAATATTTGTCTGATTAAATAGCTAGGTACTGTAATGTATAAGTGAGCACTATGGGGTAATATGGAATTCCTGTGTACATGAAGTAGAACGGTAGCTACAAAATGATATACCTTGCTCTTATTTGGATAAAAAACACGTTGGCAGAAAAAAATGTATGAAAAGGAAAGATTCATATTTATTGTGCTTATCTTTGGGTGATGGCCTTTTCTTTTGATTGAGCTATATGCATATGAAATTCCCCAGTCTCCTATGTGAGTGTAAAATGTTTCTTTCTTTCTTTCCTTTTTTTTTTTTTTTTTTTTTTGAGACAGGGTCTCTCTTTGTAGTTCAGGCTGGCCCTGAGCTCACTATGTAGCCCAGGCAAGCCTCGAACTCAGCAATCCTCCTGCCTCTGCCTCCTGAGCACTGGGATTAGAGTCGCTATGCCTAGCATACATGTTTTTTTAAAATTAGATTTCTTTAGGAAAAATTTTAAAAAGTTTGATGGCTCAGGCTCCACACAAAGATGGAAACTCAGAGGGGCCCTGACGGAGCCCTCAGTTCAGAGGCTGGGAAGGTAGCCCAGATGGAGCTGACTCATCGTCCTAACCAATAGTTGACAATTCTTTGACTGCCAGTGATATGTTTGAAATGAATGTTTTGATGACAGAAGTGAAAATTAAGAAGGAGAATCATGCGGCTCAAGACTGTGTTGTGAGGGCATTAGGGGTGAAACATGAAAGAAAGTGAGGTCTTGGCAAAGCCCAAGTGTCCGTGGTGCCAAACCCCAAATGATCAGAAACTACTTCAAGATGTGCAGGAAACCTCACAAGAAGGCTGCACACGGGCCATTGCACAATCTCAGCCACTTCTCATGCCCGGGAGGCTTTACAGAAGCTCTGTCCTTGGGTTGAGCAGACCGCTGAGACTCTTCGGGGGAGGGAAGGGAGTTTGTTTGCCTTTCTCAGCTGGTGGAACTGCTGCTGCTGGTAATTTGTCCTCCCACAGACTCTGTTTCTAACCGGAGTACATGTTCCATCAGAGGAGCATTTCCAAACTCATCACGCAGGAGGCATCTGAGCAAGTCTGGTTGTCAGAACTTCCACCCACTCTGTATTGTCTGTGGGGTCCCTGTGGGGTGGGAAGCACAGAGACGGGGCCCCTGGATGGTGCATTAATAAAACACTTGCCTTGCCAGACGGTTAGCTCGGTGGTTCCGGCGCCTGCCTCGCAAGTGCAAGGTCCTGAGTTCGATCCCCGGTAACCACATACAATGCTGGGCGTGGAGACTCACGCCCACCAGCAATCAATACCACATACCACAGTGCTGGGCGTGGTGGCTCACGCCTGTAATCCCAGCACTCGGGAGGCAGAGACAGGAGGATTGCTGAGTTCCAGGCTTGCCTGGGCTACATAGTGAGCTCAGGGCCAGCCTGAACTACAAAGCGAGACCCTGTCTCAAAAACAAAACAAAACAAAACAAAAAAAAAACCACTTGCCTTGTGAAGTTGACATGATTGTAGGGTGGGAGTCTAACCTGGAGAACCTGTGAGCTCCTAATTTCTCCTTTTGGTTTCTGCAATTTTTCTAGATTAGTCTCAATTTTACAGTTGGATGGCTGCCTCAGTTTCTTAACTAGTGCTGGTTCCCGAAAGAAGATGGAAAGTCTTGGGGGAAAAATGTTGGCTTTGCAGGGAATATCTCCTGAGAAGGCTGGACTTGCTGCACCTGGGGCCCTAAAGCCTGCTAGAGTTTGGCTGAGACAACAGCTGAACAGACCAGCCACTGTGTTAACTGCTCATCCCCTGGCAATAATGGCGACCACTCACTGATCCCTTACTACGTGCCAGAAAGGCGCTACTCTTACTGTTTCACAGTTCAGTTTGCTTCTCTGGATGCATGTGAAGTTGCTGCTCTCAGTACTGCCAGTGAACTCCTATCATTCTCTACCTTTCCACAGGGAAATATTGTAAACCATGAAGTACACATGGAAGAGAAACCAAGAAAAACATTTGCCAAACAGGTGTTGAACTAGTGACTGAAATTATGAGTTCAAACACATAGTCTTTCCAGTCTAAAGAACCAAATAACAGAACTCAAGGTAACCATATATACTGAGAAGTGAGGAAGGAATCCAGGAAAGAAAGAGCCAAAATCTCTTTATAAACTCTCCTCCAAGCCTTTGGCTTACGCTTGCACATATAGGGTGGAAAAAGCTTGTTTCTAAGGCTTGAAGAACACGAATCCAATACCACACACCTAGACACATGAGATTGTAAACTTTTTGCATCCGTTTGGATAACTCACAGTCTGCAGCTACTTAGTTAAATACGTAGGTCTCAAGGTGAAGAGATTTTTGTAGATGAGATTTTCTAACATTTAAAATAGAGTGACTTTAAGTAAAGGACCTTACCCTTGATTTTCCTCATCTGATCAGTTGAAGGTCATAAGAAAACAAAGCTAAAGTTTCCTGAGGAGGGAATTTTGTACAAAGTCAGGAGCAGCAATCTGCTTGGATTTCTGTCCCCATAGATGCATGCCCTACAGATTTCAGATTTGATGATCTCACAATTATCAATTAATTAAGTTAAATCTCTTTCATTATAATAGATATGTATGATATATATCTATATCACCTATTATATGTAATATACATATATATATATATGTTACACACACATACACTTATCCTATATAGTATATATCCTTTAGGTTTAACCTTAATACACAAAATAGCTGATAAAAATGAAAACAGCATTCCTTAAGACAAAACAGAGTAACAGAGTCTAGAAGCTCCAAAAAATAATACTCTCAATGTTCAAGATAAAACCCAAAATTGCTTTATGTGCCAAGAACCAGGAAATTATGAACCAAGCAAAAGAGAAAAGATAATTCACCTGAGATGGGGCCTGAGCTTGCCTCAGTGTTGGAATTAGCAGGTGTGGATTTAAAAACTGTTATTATAGCTCAATAAAATGCAGGAAAATATGCTCCTGGCAAACAAAAGGACTCAAAATTCTAACAAAGAAAAACCAACAAAAAGAACCAAATGGGTGTTAAAAGTAGGAAATATATAATGTGTGAATAAAATTTCACTGGTTGGGCCGGAGGGTTAGCTCAGTGGTTCCGGCACCTGCCTTGCAAGCGCAAGGTCCTGAGTTTGATCCCCGGAAACCACATATAATGCTGGGCGTGGAGACTCACGCCCACCAGCAATCAATGCCGCATACCACAATGCCACATGTGGTGGCTCACGCCTGTCATCCCAGCACTCGGGAGGCAGAGACAAGAGGATTGCTGAGTTCGCGGTGGCTTGCCTGGGCTCCATAGTGAGCTCAGAGCCAGCCTGAACTACAAAGCGAGACCCTGTTTAAAAAAAAAAAATTCACTGGTTATGCCTAATGAGATGACAGAAGAGCATCCGTAGATAGTCTATAAACTCAAGAGCAGAGAAAAACATTGGAACTCAGAAAGGAGGCTCAACAATCTATGGGACAGGAGCAAAAGCTGTCCTGGGTATGTAGCAGGAGTGGGGACGATCAATGAGAATGAAGTTATTTAAACTTAGAGTGCTGAAGTTTCACACTTTAGGAAAGAATTCAGAGAGCTCCAGGCAGGATGGATATAAAGAAAATTATAGTTAAATTATAGAGAATAATTTGAAGTTAGAGTCAACTTGCTGAAAACTAACAGCAAAGAGAAAACTTTAAACCATTCAGAGAAAAACAACACATTACAGAAAGGGCAACACAAATTAAAAATCTTGCTAATTTCTTAACAGTCACTATGGAGTTCAGAGAGAAGTGTACAAATATTGAAAGTGCTACAATTTTTTAAAACATAAAGCAAGAATAGCCAATGATATTTTCTTTCCATAATAAATATGAAATATGGACATTTCAAGGTTTAAAAAACTGAGAAAATTTGTTATGGGCGGTCTGTATTACATGAAATAACAAAGGAAGTGCTTCAGGCTGAAGGAAAGTGATGCCAGATGCAAATGGGAGTCTAAAGAAAGGAAGAGAATTATAGGATATTATAACTACATACATATGAGATTAAATTTTTCACTTTATTTTTACAAAGAAAAAATTAAGATAATGTGTTAAGAAGCTTTACTGTTTTTAATTGGGATAATATGAAAATCGGACTATGAAAGAAGGTGAGTATGGTAAATAAACATTTGGGGTTTCTACATATTATGACAAAAGTTACCAGATTAATTCTCAGTAGGGGGAAAGTTAAGGATGTACATTATAATCCCTAGAGTAGACAGACCAGGCAGACACACAGACAGACAGACAGACAGACACACACACACACACACAATTGAAAAAGATATAACTAAAAAGCTAGTATGCAGAATAAAATTAAATTTGAAACCTATTCCAAGGTAGAGATTGAAGAAAGAATGAAGCAAAAACAGAAAAAAGGGTAAACAGAGGGAAAAGTAAATTAGTATGCCGTAAACCAATAGAATCAATAATTACAGTAAATATGATTGGAATAAACAAAGAAAAATCAGACAGAATGGAGTAAAAACCCAGGACTAAAAACAACAGCTAAGGAAACTAGATAAGCTATTTGAAAGAAAAGTTAGAAAATAAGATCATAAAAAAAACTAAACCATGTAAGGCTACACATAAATAGCTGGGCGAGGTGATTTACTTTCAAACAAATCGTTTCTTTTTGCCAGTTACCAATCCCAACCCCAATTCTACCCTTTTTTTTTTCTTAAGCGGCTTTGTGCGTGTGGAAGTGGACCTTCTATTTCACCTTTGTCACCTTTGTGAAATTTTGTCAGTAGAGGGCGCTGCAGGGCCACTGCAGGAGGGCAGGGGTTTTCTTCCCAGTTCTTGGGCTTTTTTCTGGTCCGGCTCAGGTTGGCCAGCAATGTGTCACTGACTCTCAAGGGCACCCTGACGGGCAGCATTCTAGCAAGCTTCTTCAGGCCCCGCCTCCATCTCAGTGGGTCTGGTCGACAGCTCCCAGGGACCTTCAGGCCCAGCAGGCCCCTTTTCAGCTGGTGCCTGGGATACCTGGGCAGGTAGGTTTCAGGTCAGTGTCATCTGCACTGTAGGATGATGCTTCCTGATTGCCAGTTCCTCTTTTGGATGTCCACATGAGCTTCCCTGGCACCGAATGTGCCACAGTCATCTGCTTTCCACTCCAGCCTGGGCCTTCCCCAAAATGAGTCTCTCTTTTGGTTTTCTGAACCCCAGAGGCAGTGGCTGCTCCTAGATCTGCTACTGTTGTGTTTCTAGAATTCTCTTTGCCCCTTAGTACTTCATTCCAGTTGCTAATGAGTAGTTTTTTACATTAAATTTGTCCTGGTCAAATTGTGAGGTTTCTAGACCTTGACTGACACATACCTCAAAATGAAGGAAGCTGTTTTGTAATAAAAATCATATACCCATTTAAAACTGACAGAATTAAAGGGAGAAATAAATCTGTCATAGCTGGAGATTTCAACACCCTTCTCTCAGTAACTAGGAAAAATAAGTAAAGATGTATTTGTTCTGAACAACACTATCAACCATCTTGAACTAATTGATATTTAGAGAACATTTCTCTCTACAAATGCTCATTCTTCTTGAGTACACCTGTTCATCAAGATAGATTGTGAAAAAATTAAACTGAAAATGATTGAAATCATAGAATGTGATCTCTGACCTCAATGGAATTAAATTGACATCAACAACTACAAAATACGTTGGAATATCTCAAATATTTGATAATTAACCAATAAACTTCTATATAAAACATGAAGCAGAGAGGAAATCATTGGGATGTATCAGAAAATGTTTTTATGTGAATGCTAATAAAATAGAACACATCAAAATTTGTAGGCTGGAACTAAAGCAGTGTTTATAAGAAGCCATTGCTTTAAATACTTATATTAAATGAAAAACAATGGAAAATAGAAAACAAAGCAATGAAGTTTGGTTCTACCTCAAGAGGCTCCAAGGAGAATAAGAAATTAAATGCAAAGTTAGTATAAAAAAGGGAAAGACAATACATTTAGAAATAAGGGAAATAGAAGATTGCCAAACAGTGAAGAAAATTTGTATATGGACAAGCGTAATAAAACTCTAGCTGGGCAGGAGATTTAGCTCAGTCATTTCGGCACCTGCCTAGAAAGCGCAAGGTCCTGAGTTTGTTCCCCTGGTAATCACATACAACAATACTGGGCGTGATGACTCACTCCCACCAGCAATCAGTACCACGTACCACAGTGCTGGGCATGGTGGCTCACGCCTGTCATCACAGCACTTGTGAGGCAGAGGCAGGAGGATTACTATGAGTTTGAGGCTTGCCTGGGCTACACAGTGAGATCAGAGCCAGCCTCAACTACCATGAAAATGCAGTTTATCAATACTGACACAAAAACCACTCCCCAGAAAATCTGAATATCCATATATCTAATAAAAAATCGAATTATTATCAAATCTACCCTAAAAGAAAAGTCTAAGCCTTGAAGATTTTACTGATTAATCCTATCTCTCATTAGAAATAAAATTCTATCAAGATTAAAGGAAGAGCTTAATGTTACATAAATTATTTCAGAAAATAGAGAAAAACTTCCAGAGTTATTTATGAAGCCAGTATAATAACTATAACACCAAAACTTAACAAAACATTTTAAAAAGCTGGCTAGTCTACCTTTTAAATAAACATTCAGAAATAATTCACAATACCAGTAAATTGAAACAATAAAAAAAGAATAATACTTCATGGCCAACTAGATTTTATTTGTACCATATGTAGTTTTAACATCCAAAATCAATTAATGTATTAAACTGGATAAATTATGTGCACACATCACTAGATGGTGAAAAGCAATTTTTCAGTACTTAAGTACCTATGCATGACAAAAATCCCAGGAATCCAGGAATAGCTGAGGACTTCTATAACTTACTAAAGACCTCCTCAAGAAATTCTACAAGAACATTACATCTAATGGTAAAATACTGAACACTGTGCTCCAAAGAATGGAAATGAAACAAAGAACAAGGATAAGAACAACAACAAAAATCAGAATGAAATTCAATTGTTTGCATTTGTAGTTAATATAAATTTACAAGAAAATTCTAAGAAAGGATTAATACATACTTTAGACCTAATAAAAGAATTTAATAAAATGTTAGGGTATGGTGTCAATGTACAAAATCACTTGTAGTTCTATATTCTATAGACCTTGTAGTTCTGTATATTCTATAAATATATTATATATATATATAAGATTTCATTAAGGATAGTGTTATAAAACATAAAATACTTGGAAGTAAATGGAATAGAAGTGTGGAAAACTATATTGAAAGAATAATAGATAGAAATAAATAAAAGAATGCACCATATTCAATTTAAGAATGAACTCATTGTAAATTAACTGGTTTAATACAACCTTTATCAAAATCTCAGGAGATAATTTACCAGAATTGATGTTATTCAGAAATGTATGTGGAAATGCATGGATATCTAAAAAAATCATGTATGAACAAAGTTGGAAGTCTAAAACCACATGCTTTTAAAACTTAACTGTAAAGCTACTAGTATCATGATAGTGTGTAGCTGGATACAAGGTCAACACTCAAAAATCAACAGTCTTAGTATACACAAACAACAGACTCATTGAGAGAAAAACTGAGGAATTAATTCCTTTCACAATATTATCCAAAAAAATGAAATATCTAACAAAGGAGGTGAAAGACCTCTACTCTGAAAATTACAAAACTCTGAAAAAGGAGATCAAAGAGGGTATCAGAAAACGGAAGGACTTTACTTGTTCCTGGGTAGGGAGAACCAATATCATCAAAAGGGCTATCTTCCCACAACTATCATATAGATTCAAGGCAATCCTTATTGAAATCCCAAGAGCATATTTCACAGATCTAGAGAAAACAATCCACAAGATTGGAACCACAAGAGACTAGAGTAGCAAAAGCAATTCTAAGTGACAAGGACATGGCAGGGGGTATCACAATCTCCAATTTGAAACTATTTTACAAATCTACTGTGATAAAAACAACATGGTACTGGCAAAGTAATAGACCCCAGGATAAGTGGAACAGACTAGACTGAGAAACAACCCCAGATATATTAAGCCACCTCATCTTCGACAAAGGAGCCAAATATCCTCAATGAAAGAAAGACAGCCTCTTTAACAAATGGTTCTGCAAAAACTGGCTTCAACCTGCCAAAGACTACAGCTAGATCTATGTTTTTCACCATGCACCAAACTAAAATCAAAGTGGACTAGAGACCTAAACATTAAAACAGAAACACTAAACCTACTGTAAAACAGGTTAGGTAGAACTCTTGGAGACACTGGCATAGGGAAAGACTTTATGAACAAAACCTCAGTAGCATGGGAACTAGCAGAAGGAATCAGCCACTGGGACTCATCTTATTAAAAAACTTCTGCACAGCAAGAGAAACCACCAGCAGAGTAAAAAGACAACTGACAATATGGGGAAAAAAAAAATCAGCCCTTCCCCTCAATTTAAAGACCCAGTTCCAAAATGGGCATCTAAAATGGGCATGCAACTTTTCACAGAAGTAAAAGCAGCTAAGAAACACAAAGAAATGTTCAACATTTCCGGTCATTTGAGAGATACAGATGAAAATAACACTGATTCCATCTCACTCCACAATGAATGGCTGCTATCATGAAAATAACCAAGAACAAATGCTGGGAGGGGCATGGGGGAGAAAGGAACCTTTCTCCACTATTGGTGGGAATGTAGACTAGCACAAGCACAGTGGAGATCAGTGTGGAGAATCCTTAAAACCTAGAATTAGAGGTCCCATTTGACCCTGCTATTTCGCTGCTATGTATATACCCAAAAGAACTAAGATTCATATCACAGTGACATATGTGCACCCATATTTATAGCAGCTCAGTTTGTGACATCTAAATATTGGAAACAACTCAAATGCCCATCAACAGGAGACTGGATAAAGAAGATGTGGGGTTTAAAAAATATCTATCTATCTATCTATCTATCTATCTATCTATCTATCTATCTATCTAATGGAGTATTACTCTGCCATAAAGAATGATAAATTTGAATTCGTTATACTTAAGTGGCTATTCCTTGAGGAAATATTCACAAGTGAAATAAATTGGACATAGATGTGTAAATATTGTATCTTTTCTCTGGTTTGAGGACCTGAAGGTGTAAATGAGTTCTAAAATGTATGATACATATCGTGAAATAGTAAGAAAATATTCAAAAGGAAAAGAGGGGATAGGGTAAGCAAAGAAGAGAAAGAAAATACTTGATAGTAAAAAAGGAAATCATGATGTGTATATGTAATTACTAATAAAGATTCAAGTACTTTTTAAAAAAGAAAACAAAGGTTATGTACATAGGGGTTGTGGATTATAGTGGGCAGGGGAATGGGAAAAATGAGAATTAAGTCATGTCACGTACTGGTACAAATACTCAATGATGAACATGATAATGATGCATATATAAAATGTACCAATAAAATAAATTTTAAAAAAGATTGTAGACTTGACATAAACATCAAGAAATAGACATATTATCAAATTTCACAGCACAGAGACATAGAAATATACCATTTATATGGTCATTTTGTTTTTCAGGAAATCAAAGAATGTCAAATATAGAATTCTCCCTAATTTTCTGTTATTGTATTAATAGACACACCAAGATTACTATCCACCATTGTAACTCATTATTCAGTGCTCTCATTTTTTTTCAGATTGTCATACAACCATCATTCACCTTTATAATTCCTTTTCATCCTGAGAAACTATGACTCTAAATCCAGTACACCATAATGTTCCAATTTCTTTTCTTCTCCACCCTCCGGAAAAATCTGTGCAACTTTTCTTCCATATGATTTTGATATTTCAAATACTTATATTGATGGAAGCATATATTACGATTGGCTTATTAAGCTCTATCATGTTGCAGTATGTCCCAGAGCTTCCTTCCCTCTGAGGCTGAGCAGCAATCCCTTGCGTACATACACGCTTTTCTTATCTATCCACCTATTGGACACTTCCACACTTCAACTACTGTGACTGATAATGCTACAAACGTAGCCATACAAGTATCTACCTGAGATATTTCATTGATTTTTTGATGGAAAGGCTGCATTACAGGGTAATTTTAGTTTTGATTTCTGAAGTACTTCCATACAATCATACTATTTTCACAGTAGCTTTGCTATTTTTTATTCTCACTGATAGTGTCCAAAGGCTCCAACTTTTTCACACCTTTCTCAGCCCTTATTTTCTATTGTTTGCTTTGTTATCAAACAAAAAGGAATTTAAAAACATCAAATAAGATAAAGGAAACATAAACATATGTAAATATATAAAAGGAGAAAATATGATATTAATATGCAAAAGTAATTCCAATCCTCTCACTCCTTTGTGAGTGGCTACATTTATGTGACTTGTGAAGCTGAAGGTTAGAGCAAGACTATCCGAACAAATGGCTAATTCAGAGTTCAAAACCTTCACTCTTCCTCTCCTATCCTTGTGCTGTTCGTGCATCTTACATCTCCACCTCTGAGTTCTAGCTACTCCTCAGCACAGAACCAACAGGCCCAGTGGTGCACAGTACCCTGCAGTTACCTAGCAAACATTTTGAAGCAATGGCTGCAATGGTGTCCAGATCACTCTTGTTAAGCAAAGCGGAACCCTCTCCCCAGAACACAGCAGGCACCTGAAATCAATGTGCTTCCTCGGGCCTCCTCTTTAGAAGAGCTTGGTCTTCAACGTTTTATGACTAGAGATCATAATCAAATACTAGAGGGAACCAAAAGATTCTTAAAAGCTTGGACACTGGAACCAAAGCAGACTTTCACCCAGAGAGCTAAATAAATTAAAAAAAAATTTTGCCTCAGAGTCAACATTTTTTTCCTCTGCTTCTATTTAAAGACGGTTTAAAAAATATTCAGTTTACTAATTCTTAAAATTTAAAAGTATGTGCGCATGTGTGTGTGTAGGTATGTGTGTTTCTATGTGTGTGAATCAAGTTTTACTGGGGTATATTATATGTGGGAGCAGGAAAAGCCTTTGTGCTCTTGCATAGTGCAAAGCCTACCATGGCTCAGAACAACCACCAAGCACTAAGGGCTGCCTGAAGGAAAAGAATGAGGAAATGCTATAGGTCCCTGGAGCTGCTGTGACGGTCTTACAAGTCGGATTTCTGCCCTTACAGAGCTAAACTGGGTACTACCTGCTTGGTGCTCTGCTTTCTCAGTTTAAGGTCTACTTCTTTATGTGTTACTTCCGACCAAACAAGTCTGTTTGCATTGTCCTTGTCACTTCCCAACGTCAGGTTCTCCAGCTCTCTTCTTTTTTCTCTGGGTAACTTCTACCTGTGCACACCTCCCTCCCCAACCTGGCACAGGGACACTGACACCTTCACGGTCCTCAGCTCCCTGTGCTGACAGATGTAAGTCCACAAACATTGGAGAGAAGCATTTTGTGACTTGGTTGGACCTGTTCACCCACTCACTGGCTTTATCTATCAAACCAGGACACGGGTGCTATAGTAGTAATTACACAGCAAAGAGGCACACAGGGAGTGTCTGCAGTACACAGATACTCTTACCTCTCACAGACATATTACACTTTGTAATAAAAACCATCAAACAGTAACACATTCGTCTTCTTCTAGAATGAAAGATAAACAGATCAATAGAGGAAGAAAGGTATGGACACAGGATTTTTCAGGAGATGGACAGGGAGAAAGGAAATTGAGTGAGGACATGGAAACAGGCAAGGAAAGCTTGCAGATGACACACCTGGTAGATAGTGGAGTGGATGATCATAGTTTCGGGTCTCTTGGACTTATACAGAATATACTTGTTCTTTGAAATCTTAATTGCTCTATTTCCTTAATTCTAGAAAGAGCATTTTTCCTGTTTTAATGATTCTGAAATATGAGTGTGTATTACTAGGAATGTCAGAAAGAACCCTCCAGCTCCGAGGAAGAAGAGTAATTTGGGGCAGACTTGCTACAGCCTGTACATATATGGACTTGGCAGTGTGAGGAAGGCAGGCCTGTTCAGTCTGACCGATGAGATACCTGCATCGGTTGCAGCATGTGTGGTTGGATTTTTATGTAGAGTTCAGATATATAATAATTGCTCAAAATGTCTTCAGGAAGCTTGTAGTATGGTGTCATACCTGTGGAGGACAACCCGCACATCCTAAACAGTGTAATTAAATGTGTTGGAAACTGCCAAATATCCTCCAGTAGTTCACAGAAACCTCAAGTCTAATGTAGATAGATGTGACCAGGTCATGCTTCAGAACCTAGGTGCCTGTGGGCTGGGTTTTCACACAAATAGTCTTCTAGAAATAATTAGTTCAATGAATGCAAAAGCAAGAACTATGGGGGCCAGAGGGTTAGCTAAGGGGTTCCGGTGCCTGCCTTGCAGGCGCAGGGTCCTGAGTTTGATCCCTGGTAACCACATACAGTGCTGGGCGTGGAAACTCACACCCATCAGCAATCAGCACCACATATCACAGTGCTGGGCGTGGTGACTCTTGCCTGTAATCCCAGCACTCGGGAGGCAGAGGCAGGAGGATTGCTGAGTTCGAGGCTTGCCTGGGCTACATAGTGAGCTCAGGGCCAGCCTGAACTACAAAGCAAGACCCTGTCTCAAAAAAAAAAAAAAAAAGCAAGAACTATGAAACTGAACCATAGAGATTCAGTGATAGCCTCTTTCCATTTTCTTTGAAGTCAAACTGTCAATTATAAAGGTGTGAAGAGGACAGGAATGGATATTAAATTTATCCCATAATGAATGCAATGATGGTGATTCAGAGGAACCCTAGGAGTTAAAAAAAGATTCCACTCAACTTTTGATGGTGGTATTTAAAGTACACAGAGTGCATACACTTGGATAAGTGAAAGATATTTTGTAGTTTTATTTAAAAGTTATTTTATGCATCTATATTCTCCCTTTTCCTCTACCAATAATTGTTACTCAAATATGACTAGTAAATTAATAGTTCTTGCAAAAGTGACTCTTTTAAATTAAAGAAGTGTAGTATTAACCAGTTCCACAAATGCCTTAGTACTAATCTTTAGAGACTCCACAAGCCATCCCAGCTGCTCTCTGCTGATATAATAATATATATTACTCACTTCATTTGCATAACATTTGTGTCACATCAAAAAAGAAAATGTAAAACTAACCTCTAATGAATTGTGAAGTGGTTATCAGAATGTTTAACAGTGAAAGGCAAATCTAGATGAGGAAAGGTATTTTTTTCTTTAACTGTAAGTAAACTTTACCTTCAAAGTCAAGTAAAGCATTGGTTGATTTTCTTTTTCAAATGACTTCTTCTAGATTTTGAGAGTCTCCCAGTGGAAAGGTAGAATTCACCAGACCTCATGATCGATTGAGGGAAAGGAGCAAAAGGACAATCATTTGTCCCTAACCTTATTACCTTACTATTGTTTTATAGAATATTTGCAGATATGTTTGTTCAAAAAGAAACAAAATATGTTTGTTCTAAAAGAACAAATCTTTCCATCCTGGTTGAAATGTTAAATCCTGACTTTTCATGAGGTTTTTATGTAGACACACACAGACACAGACACACACACACACCCATGAATATATATGAATGAATATGTATGTATACATTTATTTTAAAATATTCGATGCTCTGTTCCAAAGTAATCTTAGCAATAAATGAAGTTAAACAATAAAAAAAGATGCAAATAGTTTTCTGCAGGTGTACTGAGAAACACCACCCAACTGTTCATCCTAACTTATTTCAGATGGCATTTGAGAGTTTTAAGATGTGCACAATATGTTTTCCAAAGGTAATTGAAATTCGGATTTGGGGTTTTTTTTATGATTGATTTTTAAAAATGAAAAGATCTCTAGTATAACAACGTTTTCAACAATGTGCCCGCAATCCAAAAGTGATTACACTGTACTTAGATGGGAAAATAGAAATGGAATTGGCTTAGAACCAAAAGTAAAAGTACTAAGGCACTTGTGAGGCAGGGTGATGGGCTGTGTGAAGGGACGGAGGTATATATGAAGAGGCCAGCAGAAAGCACAGACTGACTTTATTTTCTAAACCAAACAAACCAAGCACAGACTCTCTGACTCCACACACAACAATAGGAACAACAGGATTGAAAATCATGGCTGTCCTAGGAAATTAAAAAATTGTTGCTCCCAGAGTGCATAAAGAGGTAGTGAAACACTGACAAAGGTGTGAATATAGAGAAAAGAAAACTACAAAAGAAACCCCAATTACTGCAAAGTGAATTATATTTTTCAAACCTGTTTCTCTTTTTCCCCAGATTGCTAGTAGAGCAGGCAAAAATGTGTGGATATGAAAAAATGTGTTATGTTAACTGTGTCTTTTGAGTATATTTGTTATTTCCATACTCATTTATGTATCAAGAAATACTTTGCACTAAAAGCTAGAAAAAGCCCAGTTTCCAAAATGAAGTCTTTTCTTTACAGAAACAAAAGACGAGTTTCTTATCACATACCTCTAGGTACTGTGCCTCCCAATAAACAAAATTCCAAATCAAATTCCCCCTACAAAACCCAAAACAATGTCTCATTCAACAACCACCAAACATTCTCTGATGAAGAGCCCAGAATAGATAACTTGTCTGGAAACACATTCCATTTCTCTCTCTCTCTATAAAAAAAAGCAGTTATGTGAGGCTCAGAAATGTTCTCTGGAGGTTTTGAAATATCCTATTTTAGTACCTCCCCTTTGATTTTTATCAGTCTGGGTGAAACTCTGTATCTTGTCACCAACATTTCAAAAGTGTATCAAATTGGCGTAGTTATAGTAGCAAAATTCCATTACTGAATATAAGGTACATTTCCAGTGTGAATAAATGATCACTTTTGAATAAGGCAGAAAAAGTAATAGTATTTTTTTAAGATACATTTGACACTCCATGACGGATTTCTTTGAACATAAATTCTTTAGGGGATTTTAATGTGATACATACTTCAGGAACACTTGGTTTAACACAACTCTCTAGATGCACGATGATGACTTGTGGGACCGTAAACCCCTAAAGATGCTAAATTAACCTAAATACGGCCTGAAGATGGCTGTGCACCCGAATCCTTAAGTAACACAAGGTACACCCAGTTTGGGAACTTAACTGAAAACCTAATTTAGGAGCACACTTTTTAAATATTTCTATATCTGAGTCTCAGCTGATCGTAGAAGCTGAGCCTTAGTCAAATTGCAGCAGCAGCTGATTCAAAGCAAGAAGAGAAGGAGCCAAGGGAGCTCGACACCTCACTTCCACGTTCCGTCCGTAAACATGGCCCGACCACGCGGAGGCTCTCAGATCCTGCTCTGACTCTGGCACCAGGCTTCTTGCAAATCAAAGCCAACTAAGCCAACTTGATCCATTTCAATTTTATCACTTGGCATTATATACATAAAATAGCACCAGGCACAGGTATGGACAGAACTCTGCACGCTCTGGAGGTAAGTCTGACAGTCCTATGTTCAAGGCGGTCCGAGAATAGACAATTCACTGAGTCAAACCAGAAGCTTAGGTTGGACAAATAAAAGGAAAAGAATCACATCACTCACTCATATGACTGCTTATCCGGGTAGACAAGCCTGCGGCAAATCCAAGCTCCATCAACAAGCACTCTGTGGAGAGAAAGAAAAAGTGTCATCACTTCTGGGGAAGTGGACGTATTTCTGAGTAGGCAGTAGCATTTACCACACTCTGATAGCATCGGACTGCAAGGCAGGCTCGGATGGAGAAAGGAAGGGGCAGCCACATCTTTGGCCGCAGCCTCCAAACATGCACTTCACAGCTCTCTCTTCCGGTGTGCCTAGGCCTGCCCTTGCTGGGCCAGTTCTAAACTTCAGCAAGAACTATGTGGGTAGAGAAATCCTACCTCAAAATAAAAGATACACCACTAAAAGGCTAGATGTGAAGCTCACTTGGAAGGCCTTCGGTTCAGTCTCCAGTACCCCCTGTGCCACAACACTTCCATCGATCTTAAATGCTCTTTTCCTGGTCTTCCTAAAATCCAGATATTATTAAATGACTTATCTGCTTAAACAATCTCCTCCCAATTTGAGCACAAAGGTACAACTCCGTCACAGGGTTAAGAGAGAGGGTCTGCAGAACCTCCCTCCCTTCTCGGCTCCCTGTGGCCCTCCCAGCCTGTATCTTGGGAACGTCCTACCACTGCTCTGACCCGCAGACCTCCGAGTGTGAGCCCTCTGCGCCTGGACAGGCACGACTCCCCTCTTCCCATGAAAGCTCCCCCAGCCTGACCACATTCACGTGCAGGACACATTCCCTGTCCTCTTCCCTGCAGTGCCCCGCCCCCGGGCTCACTTAGCACACACCCACCAGTCTCCTGCAGGGCTGATTTCAGACTTCACTTTAGCATTTAGCTGCTTAGGTTGTGACAATTTACTAAATGATGGTGTCTTCATTGTTCGGTATCATTATATATCTTATTTAGTGCTGTGTTGTCATTACCTAGTAGAGTTCCTGACATATAATAGGTTCGCAGTAAGTGTCTGATGCATAACTATACAGACTGAGTGAATTAGCCCATGACAGAACAAGTGGATAATTTAGACATTATTTATCAAGCACGTACATGTCAGGCACTGAATTAAATTCGTTAAAAATACTTGTTTCTTATTCTTTTTTTCCCTTAGGTCCTATCTTCCTGTGTAAAAATTATTTACCTTTATTCTTTAAACTGTCCTCAAGAATTTTCTAAAGTCTTCTAGCTTGATTTCCTGGTGCTTATCAAAATTTGCAGTTTGTCTGACGAGGGTTGTCCCAGTTGATTTTCTTCAGTTTGACTCTTAACTTATGTGAATATTGAAATTGGCCAGAACTTAGATGGCTTTGAGTGAGGCCATCAGCTTTTTTTCTTTATGATAAGCACTTTAGAATTACAGAAGTCTTTTAAAAGAATCATATTGTAAAGACATATGTGCACCCATGTTCACTGCAGCTCAGTTTGTAATAGCCCAATCTTGGAAACAACCCAGATGCCCAATAACTGGAGACTGGATAAAGGTGTGTTTTTTTACTAAAATGGAGTATTACCCTGCCATAAAGAATGATAAGTTTCATTCATTTATGTGCAAATGGACACACCTCGAGGACACACTACTCAGTGGAGTAAATAGACCACAGATATGTAAATACCGTATCTTTCCTCTGGTATGAGAACCTGTAGATGTAGATGAGTTCTAGAGTGTATGACAGATTTTGTGAAATAAGAAATATTCAAAGGGAATGTGTTGGGAAGGTAATGAGGGGAAAGAATAAATATATTTGAAAAGAAAAAGAAGGCACTTGTATATAGGGGGTGAGGGGTTGTGGGGTGGGTAGGGATATGGGTAAAAATGAGAATTAACATGTGGCAGGTACTGGTACAAATTCCCCAATGTTGAATGTGATTGTGAGCTGTATATAAAATGTACCAATAAAAATTCAATTAAAAAAAGAATTATAGATGTCTAGTAGGCCATTTAGTTTAGTTAAGTCTTACAAAAAGCTATGTCTGAACCACCATCTATTTTGATAAAATGTTACTGAAACAGGATCATACACATTTTACTTTGTTACTTTTGTATTACAACAGCAGAGATGGGTGTCTGGAACAGGTATCTCATGACCTGAAGATCCTGAAATACAATTCATCAAGATGTTCCTGTTTAGATATAAATATCCCCCCAAATCTCAAGTGGTCAGAAGTGGGGCGTTTTAAAGGGGTTTGGATCATGTGGGAACTAACCTTGTCAATGGATCAATCCATTGGTACATTCATAGCAGAATGGGTTACTAAGAGGTGGGGCCAAGTTGGAGGAAGCAGGTGACCAGAAGCAGGCCTTCGAAAAGTTCATCATGCTGCTCCCCAGTCCCTTCTGCTCTCTGGCTATTTGCTCTTTCTGCTTTTTGACTGCTATGAGATGAGCAGCTTTTCCCTACTGTGCCTTTCCTCCATGGTTTTCATAGATAATGTTATGCCCTGGGGTTGGATGGCCATGGAGCGAAAGCTCTGAAATCCTGAGCCCACATAAATTTTTCTCCTTCGAGTTATATGTCTGTATTTTGTTCCAGCAACTGAAAAGCAACTAATCAACAATGGGATCGAACAAGATAGGAAGGAACTTTTTCAAATGTTAATGTTAACTTTCTTTGGTTACTGTGATATGTGAATCACAGTTTTTTAAAAAAAATTTCTTCTGTGGCTGGGTGTGGTCACTCACACTTGTAATCTCAGCACTCAGGAGGCAGAGGCAGGAGAACTGCTGAGTTGGAGGCTTGCCTGGGCTACATAGTGAGCTCAGGGCCAGCCTAAACTACAAAGTGAGACCCTGTCTCAAAAAGAAAAAAATTCTTTTGTGAATGAACCTTGCTCCTACCAGTAGAAAAAAATTAAAATATGAACACTCTTATACATTTATCCTGGACCTATTTGTTCATCTGAGCCCATTATGCGGATTATAGAACTTTTTCCACCAGTTTTGGGTCAAGGGAGAGCATGAACTCATGATAAGGGTGGACAAAAACTGTAGCTATTGGGTGAAACAGATGGACTTGAGTTATATTCCATGCTTTTAGTGTGTCTAGACTAAGACAATAGGATGAAAAGAGGACTTGACAGTTGCTATGTAAAAACAGAGTCCTCTGATATAGTTTTCTGGTATTCCTGCCTTTGATATGTTTCTCCGGGGGTTTTGAGGCTAGCAAGCCTCAGGGCTAGAGGAGACTTTTGTCTTCTTCTGTGTAACCCTTCAGATTCTACCAAGATTCTCATCTTTGTAGACTCACAAGTACACAAGTACACAAGTACACACACACACACACACACACACACACTTTGGAACTATTTCCATTTCACTGATACAGATTGTTAAAGGAAACAATCAGTAGGATAGGAATTCTCTGAATATCAAGATTTTGATACAAAGAATAGTCTTTATTTACTTACAGCTCATACAGTCACCTACTTTCCCTAGCTTGCCTATCTCCACTGCAAACATATATTTTTAATACACATAGTTTCTTGGATTCTGTACAGTATTTTCCTGAACAGCCTTCAAAAAAGTTCTCCAAGAACAAATGCCATCTTCAAAATCTGAGACACTAAAAATGTTTACCTCGCATTCACTTGCAGCAGGATGAGAGCTGTATGCCAACCTGGCAGAGAACTTTATCTAGCACCAACTCTGTTATGTTAACCTGGGGTATTTCTTTCTCATCTCTTTTTATTTTTATTCTGCTTTTCCCATCAACTAGGGAGCATGATAAATACTTTTCTCTTGAGGTATAGGCATGGTTTAAGAGGCCAGACACCGTGTAGGGACTGAGAACAGCTGCGGATGGATGAATCTGTTTCCTGACTTCCTGGTTCTCACTCTGCCAAGTCTCCATGGTACTTCTGGGAACTGCCATTAGGTCTTCAAGTCTCTGGTTCTGACTTCATCCTTATGGCCAGCAGATGTCTCAGAAAACAGGTAACTTAATAAGGAGAAAGTGGAAGTTTAGTGTAGGCAGTTTAAAATCCTCTGTTCTAAAGCTTCTTTAAGATGGTCCCAAAGTATGCACTTTAAACAAGAATATCACTTTCCTGGGCCAAATACTGACAATTTTTAGAAAGTTAGATCAAAGGAGTTTGTTGTTGTCAACAAATGGATTGTAAGTGCTGGTACACTTGAGAACTGGAAATGACTAAGACTTGCCCATGTGCATGATGACTGAAGAAATACAGTCCCCAATGGAAGAAGAATGAAGCACCCATGTGGACAGAAGAGATGAGAGAAAGGTCCAGACAACTTTCTGAGCTGCGTCTGCATTCCTAATCTTGTTTGCCATGAAGCATTATTTTTCTCTTCTAATAAGTCCCACATTCTTGCTCAAGCCACCTCATGCTGATCTGTGTAATGTAATGCCAAGTAGTCTCACTCATATGCTGGGATAGGGCAGGGGGAACAGGAGGAGAGGGGTTTCACCTCAAGAAACCCCAGCATAATGGCTTCCCAGTGAAGCCAGCTGAGGTTGCTGTGGGAATACTGCTCATCAGTTTTTGCAAAAAGAAGAGGGAGTTATGTGCCCAGGCTTGATGAAAATCAACAGGAAACATGAAAGACATTCAAAACTCATGGCTGTCAGAATTTGAGAGTTGTTGGCACAAGGAGCCTCCCTAATCAGAAGGAAAGATAAAAAGCCAGAGAGAAACAAATTACATGGAAAACAGAGGTAAATTTTAGGTATATGACAGAAGACTGAATGCTGGCTTTGCATATGAGGTAATGAGATTGATTGCTTTTTAACAGGGAGAACATAACTTGAACATAAAAGTCATTCTTGTCTCAAAGTAATCATGTAAAAAGGTAGCATTCTTCTCTGCACAGAAATTACAAAACAATTGCAGACGCTACTTCATTTCAGACAGTGTACAACTGGAGTACATCAGACCAATTCTGGCTGGGTGACATTAAGAAATTAAATCTTGATAGGCCGTAAGTTATTTTGTCTGAAAAAAAAGGTGAGATATATTTATGTAGATATAATAAGGTTGCAGTGGGAATAAATGAGATACTGTAAGTAGTATAGAGACTGGAACAAAATCTGACAGTCAGTATATGTTCCTTTTTCTTTTAGGGTTTTGATGATACACTTATGTTTTAGGTCAAGGCAAAAGGCATTTGGAGGAAAGACTTGTAAACGTGTTCAAGAGAAGAAGTAGTGTTTAAAGCAAGGTTAAGTTGTCTACCAAATACCTATTTTGCCTATAGTATTTGCTAGTTCCAGTGTCAAACTATCAAGTACTGAGGTAGACTCTCAAGCACGACCAGGTCTTCACGGTGGAAATGAGCCCTCATCCCAGTCTGGATGATTCTTAGACACTGGAACACGGAAAATGACAGGGGTAAAGTCTTACATGAGTATATGGAGTCAAGTATGTGAGTAAAAGTCACTCATACTGACTTCCAGCTACGACTAGACGTCAACTTTTATTCCTCAAAGTAAGTCGGGCCTCCATGTTTGAACATGATATTCATTAGTACACACCTGTTCTATCTGCACAAACCTGTGCAGCAAAGTCTTACTCATGCGCCACGTGGTCTGAAATGGCTGAAAAAAACCCCACCAACAAATGGGCAAGGCTTTCCCAGGAAGACAGTGTTGGGATTGTTTAGCCACTTGTCTGAAGGTCTAGCTCAGTGGTAGCAAATTTAGTGAACTGTTTGCATCACTGAAAGCTCTAAAAGCTTTGCCATCACTGGCCTAGATGGACTGTAAGTTTTGAAAGAAAAGGGACTTTGTGTGTTCTGTTCTTGTTTGATTAAACACCCAATTCTGGGCATACTTTTTGTTATACAAGAAGTGAGGAAATGAAAGAAATGAAGGAAGAAAGAAAGAGAATAAGCAAGAAAAAAAATCTGTTTTTGAATTTACGTATTTTAATGAGAAAATATTATTTAGACTAGATCATGATTTAATGTAGACACTTTTTAAAATTTTTAAAAAATTTTTGTCCTAAAATCTATAAACTAGGGATGTGGATTGATTACCCCTTAAGGCCTTTCTCTCAGGAACACACTAGGGTTTTATAAGTCTATATTTGGAAGGTGCACAGTGGCAGAGGATGTCTTAAACATGGTTACCTTGTTGTGTCAACTGGGATAAGGGCACAGACAGCCCAGCACATTTTCTCACCTACCAGGTAGGAAGCAGAACATTTTCTCAAGGGAGCTAAGTTTACATGGAAGCCCTAACTGTGAGTTGAAGTAAAAAGGATGAGGAATCAACTATAGAGGCTCAGTTTCACCATTTCAGGTGAAGAGAGGAAATAGGCCACGGTTAGCAAAGTGCATAGGGCTCCATCCTTCTACTCATATATCTCTCCATAACCGTGACTGAGTACATTTTACTTGGGTTAGTCAGCTTTTGTGGTGGAAGGAAAAGAAAGATAAGTGATCGTGAGTCTAGAATATGATTTTTCTACAAATTATTTGAAACAGTTTGATTCATTTATTTGCATACATTCAGCTACTTAATCAACGTTCCCTTCATGGAGAAAGCCAAGTGTTACAAATGGATGGAACCACAAATCAAGTCTTAGAAAATTTCGGAAGGTAGCATTAAATTTTAGGAGGCAATGATTTTAAGGTGCAAGAATGAAGTCAGGTGTGGTGGCTTACCAGGTAAGCCCAGCTACTTGGCAAACGTTTGTAAGTTTAAAAGCAACTTGGGCAGTTTGGACTGGAGATATAATTCAGGGGCAGGCTGCTTATTGAACATGTGTGAGGCTCTAGGTTTTAATTTCCATGCCAGGACATTTTAAAAAAAATAGATGAGTTTGGGTGTGTAAGAGTTGATCTACTAAGAGTAAGAGAAAGGGAATTCTAAATGTAGGAAATGACATAGGCAAATAACTGACCATTAAAGATATAGCTCGGAGATCTCCATGGAATTAAGTACGGCTATGTTCTTGCCAAAGAATAGAGAGGCAGGATGTCTCCGAGGTGTCAATTGTGTTTTGCAAATCACGCTAATTGATGTACACTTTTTCTGTAGAGCAATAGAAACAGATAGGGGGAACTATGGGCAGCGGCTGAAACAGTGTGTGAGAGAGATGTCGGTGGGTTGAGCTATAGTAATGGGTACGAGCAGTAGAGGGGAATGGACAAAGTATGAGCTATTGGCAGGCAAGAATTTTAAGTCTATTTCTCCTTTACAGTATAGAATATGAGGTTCTAGTATTATTTTCTCTTTGGTTTAAATCCTTCCCTACAGGGTTGGGTATAAACTGTTTAAGAGTCAATCACTGTATTTGTGCTAACGTATTGTCCCCATGTCTGAGTGTTGGTCAGGGTCTGGTCTTCAGCCAGATACCACATATAGCCTGGGGGATACTTTGTTTTTTAGATTGTCAGCACCCAAGGTCAGGGACTCCATCTGCTTCACTTCCATAAAGCTATAAAACCATAGCACAACTAATGTAACACAATAGAGCAAAGAGTGAACCCAATTTTCCCATTGGTTGGAAGGGCACAGGGTCGGCTCTTCTCAGGGCTCTCAGAGATCAAGCTGTAACAGAGTGAGTGACCTCTGTACTTTGGCATCACTTCTGCCACATGCATGCCACAGTTAAGTGGGCAATTTTAAGAGGAACAAAATTGAGTTCATAAAGTCTTGCTGAGGCTGCAGGTATGTGGTCCTGCTTCTCAGGAACCCGTGGATGCCCTAGAGGATGACAGGAGACACGGGCAGTTTATTCTTGTGTATTCTATAGATTTGCAGCCCCAAGCATTTAGATGCATGTCTTTGTTCCAGTTTGAGCACATTAAGCATTTTATTTGTTTATTGTACCTCCTCCCTTTATCCTTAATGGAACGTGGGCTCCATTTGGGGAGTTTGTTGTCTTACTTTGGCCCCAGTGCAGAGCATACATGAGGTGCTCAGTGTGTTGAGCAATCAGATTAGCTGAGTGAACATGAAGAAAACTAAAGTCTGCTTTGAGCTTATTCATATATCAAATATAACTGATCATATATCTTACACCAGATGAAAGATACGGTGCCTATGAAACTGTAATTAAAAAGGCCTCCCATTGGATGTTCAACTATCATCTGTTTTGTATGTTGACTGGTAATTAATGTCTTTCCATCTACCTCGCCATCTCTCTATCCATTCATCTTTCCACCAATCCATTCACTTATCTCTTTAGTTTAACAACCTTTAGTTTAGCTTTACCTAACAGCAGAACATCACTGTTTTTATTTACTAAGAATTGTATTTGACACCACTATCCTAGTTACCTTTCTCATGACTGCGACATAGTACCTAACTGCCACAACTTAAAGGAGAGGTTTAATTTGCTTAGAGTTAGTATGAGTGTTAGCTTACACGATCAGTGGGCACCAAGGCAGAAACATCATGCCAGAAAAGTATGGTGAAGCAAAGCTGCTTAGTCCATGGTATCCAGGAAGCAGAACAAAGGAAAGCATCTGAATGGAAGTGTCCAGGGACCATACTAGAATTCAAGACCACGTCACCATGACCCACCCAAACACACTTAGACTTATACTTAACCAGTCCTCAGAAGAAGACCCCCAAACCAATCAAGCTGTAACTTCTCTGTAACTACTAATTCTCACCCCTTTTCAATCTACAACCTATCCATATTTAATCTCCAAATAATAATGGAAAGTTCATAATTCTGCCTAACATAATACAAATGTCTCATGTGCAACCAATAACACAATAATCCCTTCCTGCAAAGCCTCAGGAGTTCCAGCAGTTTTCACAAGTCCAAGTCAAAGTCTCTTGTGAAACTCAAGGCAAACTCTTAGATGTGTATATATAATGTACCAGTAAAAATTCAAATAAAAAATGAAAAACAAATCACATAACCTCAAGGTACAATGGGAAAGGGCAAACACTTCAACCCAAAAGAGAAGGTTATGAGAATAAAGAGAACAGACAAAAGCAAAACTGCTGCTCAGCTGGGCAGACATTAAATCTTGTAGCTTTATATCTGGTATTCATGGTACATGGTACTAAAATATGAATTGCAAAGAATGAATATCCCTCCCCTCAAGGCCCTTGCAAGTTACAGCTCTATTAGTGGTTCCTGGCACCTATGACTTCCTACATCATACATTTGTCTTTATTCTCACAGCTTCATACACTAACCTCTCAGGGACTCCTTGCCTAGCCTTCCAGGCCTTTCTTTAAAATGTGGGTTGAAGCCTTCCAGACACCACAACTCTTGTACTAAGCATGCCAGTAAAACCAACACTGTAGATGATATCAAAGTCTTCTGTCAGCAGAAGCCATAGTTAAGTTCTCTTAGGATCTCAGTGTCTTGATGGCTAACAATTTTTGAAATGAATCATGAGGAGCAAATTCCCTAGGCGTACCTTCACAAGCAGTGCTCTGAGGGACTTTCTTCCTCTCCAAGGAAAGGTTTAAATTTTTTTATCCTTGAAAGTGTAGTGAATGGGTTCTTGCTCATTCCTAAGAGGCCCTTAATGCATTTTTTCTTCTTGTTTCTGTACAAAGTACTTGATTTCTTTTTAATGGAACCAGTTATTTAGGTCCCACACCTCTTTTAGCCTCAACTTTACAACATGGTTCATTTTGAGTCAAAATTTAAGTTTTCACATTTTTCTGCTATGTTTCTCACCCTGGATTTTCATTATGAATTTAGCTAAAAGCATTTAGCAGTATCCACATCACAGATTGAATATGAGGCAGTTTTGAAATTTCCTCTACCAGATTAATTAGTCTACCACACTTAATCTCAGCCTCCCACAATGTCTCAGGACATAGGAAACATGTAGGCAAATTTTCTGCCAGAGTATAACACATATTGCTTCTACTTCAACAACAGTGGAGTCTCCATTTTCTATTGAAACATCCTGACTCCAGGCATTCTATAATCAGGCTCTGCTATAGCATTCGAGGGTTTATGTAGCCTGCTTCTTCAATTTCCAAACTTTTTCTATAGACCAGTCCTAAAGATTTCTATACTGCCCAAACAGTCAGTTATAGTCACGGCAACAGCCCTACTTTTATGGCATAAACTTTCTATAGTCGTCAGCTGTGTTTTTTTTCTTGGATAGGGTCTCTCTTTGCAGTTCAAGCTGGCCCTAGCTCACTATATAACTCGGGCAAGCCTCAAACTCAGCAATCTTCCTGCCTCTGACTCCCGAGTGCTGGGATTACAGGTGTGAGCTACCATGCTTAGCACTGTGGTATGTGGTACTATTGCTGGTGGGTGTGAGTCATCACACCTGGTATTGTGATATGTGGTTATCAGGGATTGAACCAGGGCCCTTGTGCTTGCTAGGCAGGTACTGGAACCACTGAGCTAAATCTCCAGCTCTGTAGTTGTCAGCTTTTTCATCACTTAAATACAAGGTCCAGTATCTGTAGTTTAAAGAGGAGGAATGGCTTGATTTGTTCAGTTTCAGTCATTGATTGGCTGACTCCAAGATGGAGACATGATGGCAGCAAGCTATGGAAGATCAAAGGGGTTTAGTTATGGTTGCTTGGAAGCAGAGCCAGGGAAGGATGCCAGAGCAGAAGGGACAAAGGACCAGACATAGTCTCCAAGGCCATGCTGTCATGATGCATCCATACACACCTATCCTCAGGTGGGGGAACACCAGAACTCACATTAATGGAAGTTTTGATAGCTGAAACCAAAATGTCTTATCTCTATATAGTTCTTTTTTTTCTTATTGAGATGGTATATATATATATATATATATATATTATATATTATATATATAATATATATATTATATATATATTATATATAATATATATATATATATATATATATATATACATATGAGGAGTACCAATTTCTTGGAACATATTGTCTTTTCCTGCCTTTGAAGTGATAGTGGAGTTCAAGGAAGGAACATAAAGAACTTAGTCACTCTCTTGTCCCCTCTTGCCTGGACCATGGCCAGAGCTGCCTCAGAGCTCCAAAGGCATTCTTTTTCCTGAGATCCGGGCAGTTCCCACTTAAAAGCATGCAGTGAATGCTTTTAATGCTTTTTAAGCATGCAGTGAATGCTCTGAACACCTCCAGTTAAATACAGAGCCCTTGGCTAGCAGTCAGGACTTTCCATTGTGTTGAAGAGGTCGCTGTATCTGTCTTAGACTTTGAAGTCATCCAGGGGTTGTCCTAGCTCTTTCTTTACACTTGTGTTGTCCAGCAGAGCCTCCAGAACAGTTTGTATTTGGAAGTGTTTGTGTGAAGAATATGTCAGGGTGACGGAGTCTACTGAAGAAAAATATTGTCTTGTGTATTGGAAAAACATGGACTTAAAAGCTGTTTAGTATGACATTTACTTTGAAGAGAAATGTCCCAACAAGGAGCTAGAGTTAAACTTAGCATGGATGACTGCTTGGTAGTAATGTCACTCAAGGATATAAATGAAATTAACTTCACTTGTCACATTTACTAAGAGGGCTGGCAAGCAGATGCTCAGGGAGTTTGTCTTCCATAGTTATAGAGGATGCTTGTGTGTTGGTTCTGAAAACCACCCTGAGATAAACCAGCTGTGAAAAACTTGTAAAGCTTATTCTTTGCTGACCAGCTGGCATCGTGTAACTTTTCTTTGGGAGAACAACTTCTTCCTCCATTTTTTTGCTGTTCCTTTCCTGAGTATATATGGTCTATCCCTGAATTCTTTTGTGAAAGATGTGGGGTCTTGGCAAATGACTTACATTTTTTATAAATCAGTTTGTTTCTTTGAAAGAATCATCACCTTCCTCAGACTCTTTTGTGAAGTGTGATAGTGACTGTTATTATTACTATAAGTGGTGATGATATGAGCCTCTGATGTGTGTTTATCACTTACCATATATGACACAGACTGTACTGAGTGCTTGAGGAATTTTTGTGTAGGTTGTCTCATTTAAATTACAGACATCTGCTTGTCCCTTAATTCTTAGCATGGTGCTCTGCACAGAAGAAATTTTCAGCAAATATTTGTTATCATTACCAATTTCTCATTTAAAACTAACAATCATTTGCTGGGGTTTTACACATACAGGGTCTGTATGTGTACAGATACTGTACATATACATATTGCATGGTAGTTGTTTTCACTGCACAGCACATAGATGGGTAAATCAATGAGAGGTCAGAGCCTGTAAAGAGGCAGGTGAAGGATATTAATAAAATTGGCATACAGCCTAAATGCCCATCAACTGGAGACTGGATAAAGATGTAGATTTTTCAAATAAAATGGAATACTACAAAGCCATAAAGAATGATAAAGCTAAGTAGGACACAAATGTATAAATACTGAAGAGTTTTTCTGGTGGGAGAAATGGCAAAAATAAATGAGAACCAAAATGTATAATTGATAATGTAAAATAGGAAGTAAAGTTCCAGAATGATAGGAGAAGAGGGGATGGGACGGGGTAAAGGAAAAAAGAAAAGGAAAATTATGAGAGAATAAGGAAAATCAGAAATGAATATTTTCTATTTTACAATGTCTATCATACATCTAGGACTTATTTACATCTTCAGTTTCTCATACCAGAAGAAAGATACAGTATTTACACATCTGTGACCTATTTATTTCACTTATGAGTGTGTCCACACTTATGAGTATGAATTCAAACATCATTTTTATGGCAGAGTAATAGTCCATTTTAGAAAAAAAAAACACATGTTCTTTAGACAGTCTCCAGTTGATGGGCATCTGGGTTGTTTCCAAGATTTAGCTATCACAGACTGAGATGCTATAAACATGGTGCACATATGTTGCTGTGACATGAATCTTTTAATCCTTTTGTGTATATCCCTAGCAGGGCAACAGCAGAGTCAATTGCAGCTCTAATCCTAGTTTTTTGAGGTATTTCCAGATTGATCTCCATACTGGTTGTGACAGTCTATACTCCCACCGAGAGTAGAGAAGGGTTCCTTTCTTCCTGCAGCCTCACTGGCATTTGTTATTGGCTAATTTTGAGATAGTAGCCATTCTTTGTGGAGTGAGATAAAATCTCAGAGTTGCTTTCATCCCCATCTCTTGAATGACCAATGATGGTCAGCACTTCTTCACGTGCTTCTTAGCTGCTTTCAATTCTCCCTCTGAAAAGTGTGTGTTCATTTCAGACACCCATTTTTTAATTGGGCCTTCAAATTGGGGGGAGGGATTGATTTTTTAGAGCTCTTTATGTATTCTAGACAATAGCCCTTTATCTGAGGAACAGATGGTAAGTTTTTTCTCCCATATTGTTGGATATCTTTTCATTCTGCCTGTGGTTCTTTTCCTCTGCAGAAGCTTTTTTTTTAATAAACTGAATTCTTTATTGTTACAATTTATATACATCTCAAAATCATGTATAACATTGGGGAATTTGTAGCAGTATATGACACAAGTTAATTCTCATTTTTTCCCATATCCCTACCCACCCACACCTCCACCCCCTTTATACATGCTCTTTTATTTTCTTTCTGTATCATATTTATTCCTTCCCCTCATCACATTCCCACACCAAGTTTCCTATAGAAATTTTGCACTCAGTAAAAGCTGTCATACTTTCTAAAGCTCATTTGCATCTACAGGTGTTCATGCCAAAGAGAAGATCCGGAAATTGTCTACCTGTGATCTATTGATTTCACTTATTAGTATATCCTCCAGGTGTCTCCATTTGCACCTAAATGGATTGATCTTGTCATTCTTTATGGCAGAGTAAAACTCCATTTTATAAAAAACCACATCTTCTTTATCCACTCTCCAGTTGATGGACATTTGGGTTGTTTCCAAGATTGAGCTATCACGAACTGAGCTGCTATGAACAAGGGTGTACATCTGTATTTCCAATGTGAGTTTTTAAATTCTTTTGGGTATATTCCTAGCAGGGGGGTAGCCGGGTCAAATGGGACCCCTAGTCCTAGTTTTCTGAGAAATCTCCACACAGATCTCCACAATGGTTGCACAAGTCTACAATCCCACCAACAGTGGAGAAGGGTTCCTTTCTCCCCACAGCCACGCTAGCATTTATCATTGGTTGATTTTGTGATCGC
>PVIC010015841.1:8159-34728 GCA_004025085.1 Thryonomys swinderianus
TCCTTCCTTCCTTCCTTCCTTCCTTCCTTCCTTCCTTCTTTCCTTCCTTCCTTCCTCCCTTCCTTCCTTCTTTCATTTATTTATTTATTTTTTATTTTCTTTCTTTCTTTTTTTTTTTTTGAGACAGGGTCTCACCATGTAGTCCACAATGGCCTTGAACTCACTGTGTAGCCCAGGGTGGTCTCAAACTCTCAACAATCCTCCTGCCTCTGTCTCCCAAGAGCTGCAATTACAGGCATGTGGCACTACGTATGGCTAATTCCTTCTTTTAATAGAGGGTTATATACATAAAATTCTCCAGTTTGAAGTGTCCATTCAGTGTTTTAAAATACGTTTATAGAGTTGCGCAACTATTACCGTAATAATCTAATTTTAAACAGTTCCATCAGCCCTAAAAGAAACCCTATATCCATTAGTAATCCTTTCCCACTTCCCCATTCTCCCTCCCGACTCAGGCAACCACTAATTTAGTGCTATCTATTTTCTGTCTCCTTAGATCTGGCTGTTCTGAATCTTCTACATAAATGCAATCCTACAAGCACAGTGATTTCTTTCGCAAAGGTTAACGTTTGGGGAGTTCACCCACACTAAAGCGTAAAGCCTGTGTAACAAACTAATATTCATCCCACCGGGCCTCACATTTTATGTATCCATTCACAAGTGGAGTTGCTTTCTCTTCTTCGTGGAAATATGACCACTGATGTCTAAGCTTTTGCATGGCCCCAGTTTTCCAGCCCTTACATCACACTAAGGAGTTGGATTTCACAGGAGTGGGTCACAGAGTCACTCTGTACTTATCTCTCAGAAGATATGCCAGATGGTCCTTGTACTGGCTGCACATTACTACATTTTTCACCTGCAATGGACAAGGCCTCTAACTTCATCTAGTGGGCAGTACTTGTTAGTTAATTTTAAATGTATTGAAACATAATCCATACACAACACAGTTTACCCATTTAAAGTCCACACTTCACTGGGTTGTTGTATATGTACTCAGCTGGGCAGTCACCACCACAACTAGTTTTAGAACACTGTCATCACCCTCCACAAACCCACCCTCATTAGGTCACTTTCGGTCTCCCCAGATTTTTCCTCCTCAGCCGTAGACAGCCACTAACCTACTGACCTGTGCTTCTTTGATACAGATGGTTCTGGGGTAAGAAGTTGTAACTAACTGTGGTTTTGATTTAATTTTCCTGGAGACTCATGCAACATTTTTTCATGTGCTTATTAGCCAGTCTGGTAGTATTTTCTCTGGAGAAATATCTATTAAGTTTCTTGGCTTGTTTAAAAAATTCAGTTTATTTTTTTGTTGAATTGTCAAAGTTCTATGTATAAACATTTTGGACAAGTCCTTTATCCAACACATGATTTGTTAGCATTTGGTGTCATTCTGTGGATTTTCTTTTCCCTTGCTAATTCATTCTTTTGTCCACTCCTTGATGCTGGGAACTCCTCAGCCCAGCTTGAGGCCACGTCTGACACTTCTCCTTCCTCAGACCTGCGTGAAGTCATGTAACCCTTCCCCCTTCTTTTTGCTTTTCTGAGTTGGACTTGAACTCATGATCTTCCTGTTTCAGCTCCAAGTGCTGGGATGAGAGGTGTGCATAACCATGAGTGACTAACCTTTCTCTTTCTAACAAATGACCCTCAAATACAGGGTCTTAAAAAACCTTTCTCTACAGTGAAGAATCCTATATTGAAATGCAGCAGGGTTCGTTTATATATAACACATAATTTATTCAGATTTCTGCTTGGGAAAGTTTTGGACATTTGATCCAAAAATACTTTGTTGTTGTTGGCAGCACTGAGCATTGAACCCAGGGCCTTTGCACTGAGCTTTATCTCTGTGCTACCCCCAAGCCCCTACTTCCACCTCATCCCACCCTACTTTTTAAGACAGAGTCTGGCCAAAGAACTGAATTGTCCAGGGTGAGCCTCAAGCTGAATCCTCCTGCTTCAGCCTCCCAGAGTGCTGGGATTAAGGCATCACACCTGGTTCTCAAAACATTTTTTTTTTTTTGGTCAAGAATACGAAGTTTATATACATAGGGGTAGGATTATGAAGTAATAGAGTGACACTGTATTTGAGGCATTGCCAAATTATTTTCTTCAATTTTTACCACTGAACGTTAGAAATATAACCAGGTGTACAGGACATACACACACACACCCATTTATCTATCTGTATTCCTCAAATACCTCTAAATTAAATATGATGTGGTTAATTATAGTTATGACATACTAGTGTAAATACTAAATTTGTTTTTTTTTAACATTTAAAATTTACTCAGCCCTTTTAGTTCTAAGTAAACTTATGAACATTTGTTTTTTTCTGACATAATATATATGATTATTTGCATTTTTAAAAAAAAACACAAAAAGACAAGTGATACTAAAATCACTTGTTTGTCTAGGATTAGAGGTCTCATTTCATCTGCTATTTGCCTGCTAGGAATATACACAAAAAAATTAAAAGAATCATATCACAGTCACATACGTGCACCCATATTCAGAGCAGCTCAGTTTGTGATAGCTAAATCTTGGAAACAACCCAAATACCCATCAACTGGAGATTGGATAAAGAAATTGTGGGTTTTAAAAAATAAAGTGGAATATTACTCTGCCATAAAGAATGAAAAGTTTGAGTCATTTATATTCAAATGGACATACCTTCGGGTCATACTCATAAGTGAAATAAATAGGTCACAGCTGTGTAAATATTGTATCTGCTCTCTGGTATAAGAAACTGGATATGTTAATGAATTCTAGAATGTATGATGGATATTTTGAAATAGAAAATATTTAAAGGGAAAAAAGGGTAAGAGTAAGTAAAGAGGGGAAAGAAAAAATATGATGTTAAAAAGGAAAACAAAGCATATATATATATATATATATATATATATATATATATATATATATATATGGAACAGAGGGGTTGTAGGCTGGGAGGGGAATGGGAAAAAATAAGAATTAAGTTGTGTCATATACTGGTACAGATTCTCAATATTGAGTGTGAACATGATGTGTATAAAATGTACCAATAAAGAATTAAATTTTAAAAATGATTTATTTGGGAAAGAGGTGAATTGTCTCTGACTCGTCTTTTAAAAATAATATATCCCAACCCTCAGGAGGCTGAGGCAGGAGGATCAGCCTGGGCTACATAGTTTAAGACCAGCCTGAACTACAGAGTGAGGCCCTGTCTCAAAAATTTGTTTGGGAAAAGTGGTTAAAACACAGAGAGTAGGCATGAATTGTGTTTATGTTTATTTCTCCATGGTTACTTCATAAGCCATAGGCTGAATATACTCCCAGAAGTGAGATTCAAAATACTTACTAACCTATAGTTTAATAATAACATTTAAACTGGGTGAGGTGGCACATGCCTGTAATCTAGGCACTCACTTGGGAGGAGGAACAATGAAGGTTGTAGATTGGTCAGTTAATTAGATATTTTGTAGGCAGTTAGACAGGGCCAGTCCTTGAGGAGCCAACATGGAGGATAATCTAAACACATTCACTGAGGCCAGCGTTGTAAGAAGAGAGAAACTTCCACAACAGCATGTAGGATAAATAGAAGTGATTGATATTCTTTTTCTTTTTTCTTTTTTTTTGAGACAGGGTCTTGCTTTGTAGTCCAGGCTGGCCCTGAGCTCACTATGTAGCCCAGGCAAGCCTCAAACTCAGCAATTCTCCTGTCTCTGCCTCCTGAGTGCTGGGATTACAGGCATGAGCCACCATGCCTGGCACTGTGTTATGTGGTATTGATTGCTGATGGGGATGAGTCACCATGCCCAGCATGATATGTGGTTACCAGGGATCAAACTCAGGACCTTGAGCTTGAGACAGGTGCTGGAACCACTGAGCTAAATCCCTGGCCTGTGATTGATATTCTAAATAGGTGTTAATCAGCTGGGTGGAGGACCAAGGTCTTACCCACCCCTTCCAGGAAAGATATGGGACTGAAAACTCTTGTACTCTTGCCATGTGATTTGCATCTCCACTGCATCCCCACCTAATCAGTGTTACCTAGGCAACTGTACTTGCCATCTCACTGGTTGACTAGTTTTGTCCCACCTTGAGCCCACCTCACCTCATGGCTTTGCTCCATAAAAAGTCCCTTGGAAATAGGGTCCTGGGCAACCCATGTTCAAGGACCCTTTCGGTCTCTCACAAGCAGAAGCTATCTTTCTCTCAACAAATTTTCTCTGCTCTTAACCTTCGTCATTCCTAGAATTCATTCTTGGATTTTAGAGAACACGAACTCACACTTTGGATATCTGGCAGGTTTGGGAATTGCCTCTGTTCCTCCTACAGCAGGAGGATCGCCTTGAGTTTGAGGTCAACCAAAACTACAAAGGGAGAACCTGTCTCAAAAAACAAAAACAAAAACACAACAACAACCAAAAAAAAGAGCATCAGTTAATCAGAAAGGGCTCAAGTCCTAGAGCTGGGGGCTCCCAGTTGGTTTCTGGGTGGTAGTGCGAATAATCAAAGAGGGTACAGAAAGGAACACAGAGGACGGGCAGTGGGGAGGCCTTGGAGTGCGTGGCATTTTGGGATAAGTATCTTATTACTGGCCAGTATGACTGGAGTCTGTTTTTATGTGAACAGGAAGAGCTATATAAAGATAGCAAGACTGTGGGCGTGTGTATAAGGTTACAGCGAAATATGCTTGAAGAACACCGCATCTGAAAACATTCAGAAAATTTAACATCTCTCAAATAGACTTGTGTTCCACAGAAAATGAGTTAGAACCTAGGTAGAGCTCAGCTTCTAAAAAGTTTAACATTTAGATGATAGCGATAGATTGCATTCAGTGTTAGAGGTACCGTCATTTTGATTCATTTTAAAATAAGGACATACAGTTTTCAGGATATTTATTGAGCTCCCATTTTCAGATATTCATTGAGCTCTTAAGATACTTAAGTGCTCTGAGAGTGAAAACAGTACTCTCTTGACAAAGACAGCTTCCTTCTGAAAGCGTAAGGTGCAAGGTAACAGCAGAAGAGAAAGCTACAGAGTAGAAAGAAGCTTTGTTTGGTGTGCTGTCTGATCACTGACAAGTTAATGTATCCATTGTTTCATGGCTAAGTTAGTTAGAAATTACTATATGGCAGTCAGACAAAGCTGGGCCTCAGCAGAGAAAAATAACTGAGGCACCTTCATTATTTATAAAAGAGAGAAATGGGCCGGAGATTTAGCTCAGTGGTTCTAGTACCTGCTTAGCAAGTCAAAGGTCCCTGGATCGGATACTATTTTCCCCTGTCTTGAAGCCTGCCTTTCAAAAAATGTGCTTCTCATGACAGCCTTCTGCATTTACTCTCTCCAGGGCCAGCTAGGCCTCACTGCCTACAGTATTTTAACTACTTTAGCAATCTATGGTACTAGCATTAAAAGGGAGAAGGTAAAAGCACATATTGGAGAACAATGAATAGTTAACAGACACTGACACTTAAAGTCATCTGACCCTCGTTTCCATCTCTTTGAGAATTGTAGGAAGTGATCAGTTTAGAGAAAACAACACCCCGACCTGATGGATACTAAGTGACTTCTCTCTTGTCTTCAGGCAAAGATAGCCCTGGTGGTAGTCTTAGGATTCTCCTTAAAAGAGGTCCCAGCCAGGAGAAAATGGAAACCTGGAAAAGAAAGAGTTTTGCAGTGCCAATTCAACTCTTTATCCTGGCCAAATCCATGAAGAAGTTATCCACAAATTTATGAACACACAAGTTTTACCAGGTTCCTATTTTTACTAGTTCACTATTTATTTATTCTGGCACTGGGACTCTAAACCAGGCCCTCACACTTGCCAGGCAGATGGTGTATCCCTGAGCTACATCCCCAGCCCTTATTTGGTTTCTTTTGAGACAGGGTCCTACTGTGTAGTTCAGGCTAGGCTAGAACTCGTTAGCTCAGGCTAGGCTCAAATTCACTGCAATCCTCCTGCCTCAGCCTCCTAAGTGCTTGGCTTTTTTTGAGGTGTGGGGGGGTCATCTTTTGTTCTTTTTTGTTGTTTTGCTTTTTTGAGATGGGGGTCTCACTTTGTAGTTCAGGCTGGCCCTGAACTCACTGTGTGACCCAGGACGACCTTGAACTCAAAGCTCCACCTGCCTCTCCATCCTGAGTGCTAGGATTACAGGTGTGTGCCACCAGAACCAGTGTGGTCATTCTTTAATCTTAAAAAAAATAAATCTTTCTAGAAGTCCTGACTCTAATTGACGTTAGCAAATTAGAAGACTCATGCTGTGAATATCAGAGTTCCTATATGTACATGAGTGTGACAGAAACGGGGAAACAAGGGACTAAGTATTTCCTCTTTGATGTCACTTGGTGACAGCTTGACCATGTATTTGTATCCTGTTTTGTTGGGAGACTCTCAACTTGTACCTGTATCTGGAATAATTATCAAGAGAAACTCCTTTCATTCTAAAAAATGTACTGGTTCAGAATGTAAATTGTAGATTATTTAATGAAATGTATTGAAAAATTGCAATGGTTTTTAATTATTGAAATGAAAGTGCTGGACAGCACTGTAAGTACAGTGATCAATCTTGTCATTAGAGTAAAACAGTTTGCAATGAAGTGGCTTTCAAATTCTAAATAATAACCATTACTGGATCATGAAAAAAAATTTACATCTCCAGCTCTTTTTAAAACTTTTGTTCTGAGACAGGGTCTTGCTAAGTCACTAGATCCTCCATGTTGGGCTCAAACTTGTGATCCTCCTGCCTCAGTTTCTCAAAGTGCAGATAAAACAGAACTTGGAAAAAAATCAGTTTTTCTTCTAGACATAAGCAGTTTCTCCTAGATTTATGCAGTTTTCTTCTCTGACTCTTCCTCCCCCAACTATGGACCCTTGTCTGCTACAGATGAGTTAAATAGCAAGACTCTTGCAGAGTCCTGTGATGTCCTAGTTTCTCAGAAATCTTCTTGCCATCAAGACTGATCTTTGCTCTGGAACTGGTAAGATAGACAATTATATTTCTATAAGTGAAATTCCATGACATCCTAGAATTCTTGACATCTTTTCTTCTTTCAAAGCTAAACTGTAAACTGTCATGGAGTAATTAACTGCCTTTTGGAGAAATCCTTTGACATAAATGCATAAAAACTGGGATTCTTCCTTTGTTTGGGACTCAGTCTTTTTGGACAGGAGCCCAGTTGAGCTGGTGTATTCCTAAAATCCTAGAATAAAATCCTCCTGTTTCCCAGTGGTCTCTCCTGTCTCTCAGATCCTGTAACACTGGGATTATAATGTGTACCATTCCTCACAGTGAAGTGAAGGTTAAAAATGAATATTTTAGGGCCAGGGATTTAGCTCAGTGGTTCCAGTGTCTGCCTTTCAAGTGCAAGGGTCCTGCTATGTAGTTTGATCCCCGGGACCAAAAAAAAAAGTATATTTTAAAGAAGAAATAGAATAGAGGATAAAATAGAGTATATAAACATATAATAAAGCTAAGTGTTATTTTATGGAATTTGTCTTGAGAAAATATACATCCATAGGGGTATACCTGCCGCAATGAAAAATCTGTTTTTTTTTATTATAAGTTGTAATAAATAAAAGTGTGAAAGCCTCCACATGAGGAAATTCAGAACTCAGAAGGCCACTCCAAAAGATGCAAGCTATGAAGTAGTTCATTCTGCTTTCTAACAAGCTTTGAAATACAGTACACTGGCTGTTCCAATAGGATAACAACATGAAACAAATTGAAACACAGTAAAGAATAAATATGAAGCTGCACATGGTGACACATGCCTATAATCCCAATACTCTAGGAGGCTGAGGTAGGAGAATTCAAAGTTTGGGTAACATCCTGGGCAAGAAGGGCTGAGGATGGAGCTCAGCATGAAGGCCCTGCATTCAGTCTCTAGTCACACAGACATGCATGCACACGATGCATACATACACACATGCATATGTGCATACACATTCATACACTCATATGCACACCTGCACACACACACACACACACACACACACATAGATTCCTAAGCAGAATGATGTTCCTTTGAAAGGGAAACTCAAGTTGCTTTTTCTTTATTCAATACAGAATACGTCTATGATCATGTGACCAGATGTGTGGCACTTTCCACACCAAAGAATTCTTCAGCAGATAACACCTGGGGGTTGGGTAATTCCATTCCATTCTTTTTTTTTGCTTTTTGGAGACAGGGTCTCGCTTTGTAGTTCAGGCTGGCCCTGAGCTCACTATGGTGCCCAGGCAAGCCGCCGCGAACTCAGCAATCCTCCTGTCTCTGCCTCCCAAGTGCTGGGATTACAGGCGTGAGCCACCACGTCCGGCATTGTGGCTTGAGGTGTTGATTGTTGGTGGGCGTGTCTCCACGCCCAGCATTATATGTGGTTACCGGGGATCGAACTCAGGACCTGCGCTTGCGAGGCAGGCGCCAGAACCACTGAGCTAACCCTCCGGCCCTCCATTCCATTCTTATAGTATCTACTTAGAGAGAGTGAGGTCCCATAGGTAAGGGCCCAGCCCCAGAAGGCTTTCCCCACTTCAGATTCTAGCCACAGGTAGGTGGCTAGAATCAGCAGTGTGCAAGACTGACCGGCTACATTCTGGGTCCCTACAACCCTGTTTTAAGTGGCACTAAATTGCTAGGGCTACTCACAGAGCTCAGGGAGCACTTTCTATATGTTTATCAGTTTGCTGACTTTATAAAACAGTTTGTTGTTCAATAGTAGGCTGGAAGGATACAGGTCGATCAACACATGCTGAGATGTGAGGGAAGGTTGACAGGGAAGGGGATGAGGAAGAAGGAGAGGGAGGGCACCTATGCCTTTAATCTTGGTGACTTGAGGGGCTGAAACAGGATTGTGAATTTGAGGCCAGCCTGGGCAATTTAATAAGTCTCACAGGGGCTGGGAATGAACCTCAGAGGGAAGGCCCTGGGTTCTATGTCCAGTTAACAGAACAAGAAAAAAAAAAGAAGTCAACCATATACTAGTGAAGTAAAAAGAAAATACATTGCAAAGAAAATATATACAATCTTATGATGAAAAATTCTAAAAAAAATTCTCAGAATTTATGCAAATGACCTATATATGCATATTATATATGCATATTAAAAGGTCTGGAAATACATATCACAAATTTTAACAGTTGTTACCAGAAGTGGGAGATAAAGGCAACAGGGATGATATAGGGTGTGTAATCTATGGATCTCCAAATAATATAAGGGAAATAGCATAACTCCCAACTTACTAAATCTCTGACACACTGAATTCATGCTCTGTAAAATCTGATAGTGAATTCTTGGAACAGCAGAGGTTAAGAACAGGAAAACTTATTGAAAAATAGCTTTTGTCCAAGAGAGAAAGGAACAGGCCTGGAAATTATGTTAGCCATGGACCTCACTTTTCAAAGAAGTTTTACAGAGGCAGGTATAAAATAAGACAAAACCATAGCCTACTAACAAGATTATGAGTATAACCCCTTAGGTAATGTTGATTAAATGGGGATCACATGGGGAAGCAGGTCACACAGCAAGTACTCAGGGAATGGATAAGGAATTTCCTGGAAGGGTGGCTGAAAGTCTAGGCTCCCACCCCGCGATAGATGACTATTTAGACTTTCAGCTGTGCTGGTCATCCCTAGGGGAAGTGTGTAGTCCATTCTTTGTCTTGAAGCCTGACCTTCATGAAGGGTCCACCAGCCACAGCTGCCTTCTGCACTGACTTCTTTGAGGGCCCTGCCCTGTCTGACTGCCTATGATATTTCTAACTAACTTAGCTGTCTATGATAATGATATGGAAGGAGTTGCACTTTTAGAGTAGGGTTCTGGGGATTGATCCCTGAGCCTCAAGCATGCTAAACATCCCACTAGGCTAAAACAGATCCTTCATTTTTATCTTGACATATTGCCATTGCTTCACTTTCTGTACTCATATTTTTAAAAATTAAAAACCAATTTGAGGGCTGGGGATTTACCTCAGTGGCATGGTGCCTGCCTGGCAAGGGTAAGGTCCTATGCTTGACCCCTGGTACAAAACAAAACAAAAAACCCAACCAATTTGAAAGTAACAGTGTCAGTCTTTTTTCTTTTGTTTTTTTTTTTTCTCAAGTCTTTGCAAAACAGTTATATAATGGGTTAACCTTTTCACAGAAGACTTCATAGTCCTCATAAGGGTGTCTGTCTCTCAGTCTGGCCTTATACCCTTCCAGAGGGAGGGTGGAGAAAGGCTATTCCTCCCTGGTCTGTAGGAGGAATAAGCCCTCTCCTTATTGCCTTTGCTACTCTAGAGGCATTTAGGTAGCAGGTAAACATTATAAAGATTGTGAGTTTTTAAATGTTGCAATATGGATTATGTTAGACTCACTCCTGGCAATGGATTATTGCATTTACTGTCCTCGTTGGGCCTGTGTGTGTGCAGTTTTCTATATTTGACGGTAACCTCTTTATAAGCAAGGGTTATGTTATATCTGCATCTCACAGGCTCAGTTATTGTTAGTAAAACTGATGATCATACAGGAAAAGTAAACTAGAAGCAAGTAAGAAGGAAGAGAACAAAATGTTTCTAGTCTAACTCCTCCTTTTCATAACATAAAAGAACAGAATTCAGGGAACACTGAGGGGTTTTGAAATGATTCAAAGCTGTGAGTGAGAAATGAAAATTCAATTCAAATTATGTCATTTAAACCCCTCTGAATAACAGCCCTGACTTCTCTCAGTAGTACGCCGAATTTACACGATGAAGACTGCCATTGTGCCAGGAGGTAATTGAACCTTTTAAGCAGTAGGCAGCATCTCCAGCTCTTTGTCAGCAGCATCTGCACATTTCTAAGCCTAACCCTGAGTCAGTGATTACACATACTTCTGACTTGTTCTCCATATTTTGTTCTTTATTTTTTTCCTACAAAAAACAAAATAGAATAAACACATGCAGTTATATAGAAATAACAATTTCTAAAGTCCTGTGGCACAGAAGAGTAATTGAGGGTTTTTTTCATTTTGCAGTAGTGGGGATCAAACTCACAACCTTGCACTTGGAGACAGGCGGTGGCACCACTGACCTAAATTCCTGGCCCAGGTAATTGTGTTTGTCCATAATCCATTAATTTTTTTTTTTTTTGAGGCAGGGTCTTGCTTTGTAGTTCAGGCTGGCTCTGAGCTCACTGTGTAGTCCAGGCAAGCCTCAAACTCAGCAATCCTCCTGCCTCTGCCTCCCAAGTGCTAGGATTACAGGTGTGAGCCACCACGCCTGGCCCATTAAATATTTTAAAATAGTTCATAGAGAGGATTTAAATGTTTCCAAAGCAAAGAAATGATGAATATTTGAGATAGTTATTGATATACCAGTTAACCTGTTCTGATCATTACACATATATTGAAATAGCACACTCCATACATGTGGAGAATTATGTTAATCAAAACTTTTTTAAAAGTCAAGAAAAATGGCCGGGCGTGGTGGCTTACGCCTGTAATCCCAGCACTCAGGAGGCAGAGGCAGGAGGATTGCTGAGTTTGAGGCTTGCCTGGGCTACATAGTGAGCTCAGGCCAGCCTGAACTACAAAGCAAGACCCTGCCTCAAAAAAAAAAAAAAAAAAAAAAAAAACAACCACAAAAAAGTCAAGAAAAATGAAAATTTTTAAAAATGCTCAAAGATTATCCAATCTAGTTATATTAATTTACTTGTATTTCCTGAAATTATGAACTATTTAAATAATCAAATTTTCAGTGAATCTCTTCTTTGGCATCATGTTAAAGTCATACAAGTAATAAATACAGATTCAGAAGAACAGTAAGGCTTGAATAATTGAGAAGAACCTTCACTTCTGCCTGGAAATCTCACATTTGTCCAGTGGTATGTCAGCCACAGTGGATAAGTGGAGAAAAATCACTGCAAGGTGCAAATGAGATGATGTCCTTTATTTTTCATTTATTTGTTCACTTTGACTTGCCAGTTCAACAGCATGCTAAGAATCTGTATATACAAACCTCACATATCATTTACCAAGATACCTGCCTTTTTATTCTCTCTCTTTTTTTTTTTTTTTTTGGCAGTACCAGGGATTGAACTCATGACCTTGCAATTGCCAGGCAGATGCAGCACCACTGAGCAACATCCCCAGGCCTCCCTGCCTTTGTATTGTCTATGTGTCATTCTTATTTTGACCATACTCAGGAACTACTGGTCAAGAGCAAGCTATGTTCTTTTCTTCCAGCCTAGCTTCCTGCAGGAGCCTGAGTAAGGCCACATGTTCCATTCCAAAGCAACTCAGAGCTACTAAGTATGTGGTGACCAAAGCTGGCTCTCTGGAATTGAAAAGATTTGGAGACAAGAAGTTACCACTGAAAATATATGGTAGCAGCTGTGTTGGAGGATAATAGATGGGATCTAATACCTTTAGGAATCTTTTGATAGATGAATTTTTGGAGATGTCAAAAGAACAACATTGGGACTGTGTTAATAAAAGCAAATAATATTACCTTGTTAGGCATCTTGGAATGACTAAGAATGATAGCTGTTTACCAGAGAAAACCATATTTTTTCTGCAAAGGGCCTATTTTACAATGATATAAAAACCAAGTCACATACTTTTTTTTTTTTGATGCTGGGGATTGAACTCGGTACTTTGTGCTTGTAAGGTGGGTAACAGAACCACTAGGCTAAATCCCTGGCCCCACATACATTTTCATCTTAAACTTTTTGTTAAATAAACTTTTGCAATAGTAATAATAAAAAAATGGGTCAGGCATGATGACATATGTCTGTAATCCTAGCACTCAGGAGTCAGAGGCAGGAGGATTGCCATGAGTTTGACATCAGCCTGGGCTACAGGGTGAGTTCAAGGCTAGCCTGAGTTACATAGTGAGATCTTGTCTCAAAAAACAAAACAGTAAAAAGTGATATCTCTTCCTCTCTCTCCCTCTCTCCCTCTCTCTCTCTCTCTCTCTCCCTCTCCCTCTCTCTCTCTCCCCCCTCGCTCTCTCTACCTGAAAATGTCCTGCTTTAGGAGTATAATTACCACTTTGGGCTTATCTTGTCAGTTGATGGATATTTGAGCTATTTGCACTTCATGGATATTAATGCTACTACTAACACTGATATGTAAGTTTTTGTATGGACAGGTTTTTTTCTTTTTTCTTTATATACCTAGGAGTGGAACTGCTGGGTTGGTAGTAATTCTATGTGGGACTGCTGTGGTTTGGTGTGGTTAGACTGTGTCCCTTAAGGCTTCCCGCACAGGGATGCTGCTGTGGGGAGGGATCTTTATAGGGTTGGTTTAAAATAAGGTCATTACTGCTGGCTCCTGCTTCACGCTGGCCACCTGTCTGACCCTGTGATGACATTGGGACTGTGATTCTGTATCTGCAGAGCTCATCCATCATGAATTAAGTTTGCATCAGATCTGTGAAGATCTGTGTTAATAAGCTTATTTTCTTTATAAAGTATCTAGCCTTTGGTGTTTTGTTTTAGTAGCTGAAAAATACACTACTAGAGTGAACTTTTCAGCAACTGCCAAGCTGTTTTCCAAAGTATATGGACTATTTTACAAGTGCCCCAAGCAACATACGTATAGGATTCTAATTTCCCCACTTTCTCACCAACACTTTTCTATAATTTATTTTTTATTATAGCCACATGAATGGGTGTGAAGCATCTAACACTGTAAGTCTGACTTACCTTTCTGTAGTCACTCACAGTGTTGAGCAACTTCCCATATGCTCATTGGCCATATGTGCACCTGCTTAGAAAAATATTTTTTCAAATTGTTTATCCATTTTAAAAAATTGTCTTTCTATGTTGCTATGAAATGTTTTTACACAGTATATTCTGGACATAAATCCCTTATCACATATATAATTGTGAATCCATTCTCCTTCTCGGGTTGTCTCTCTTTGGTGTCCACTGAAGCAGAAGAGGTTTTAATTTTGATGAAATTTAGTTTGCCCATTTTTCCTGTGGTAGTGTATGCTTTTGGTGTTGTGTCCAGCACACCATATCTTAGTTATAACCATGGAGGCTGCCTCTTAAGAGTTTTGTAGTTTTAGCTCTAGCATTTAGGCTTTTATTTTTTGTGCATATTATAAGTCAGAGGGTCCAATTTCTTTTGTTGCTTTAGATATTATGTTGTCCTAGCAGTTTGTTGAAAAAACTATTCTCCATTGAGGTCTCTTTGACATTGGAAAGTGATGGTATATAGGGGTACATAACGTGATCAAAATATACACTGAATATTTAAATTTTAAAAAGTATTATAGTAAAACACACATTGCCATGAACTCCTCCAAAACTCTTCCCTGCTGATGTGGTGGCACACCTCTGTAGTCCCGGCACTCAGGAGGCTGAGTCAGAAGGATCATCGTGAGTTTGAGCACAGCCTGAACTACATAGGAATACCGTCTCAAAACAAAACAAAAAAACAAAACAACATTCCACTATTCCTTCAAACACAATTATCTCATCATTGTTGCAGCTTTATGAAGCGGGTTTAGAAGTAAGTCTTCTTTCTTGCGTCTTAATGAAGTGTGATAAAAAATATAGTGAATGCTGCTGCCCAATGCCAGCTGACAGAAAGGCAGCTCATAAAAATATTATTCAAAGGATCTGGCACTGACTGACCTCTGATTCTTCTCTGAAGTCACAATGACAAGACAGGTAAGCGTTGGAATCAGTTTAGCACTGGAAGGCAGCCAGGACAACGCGGTGAGGAGGGAGGCCTGGCCTACACAGATGGCTCACAGGGCGTAAGACTGGAAAAGTGTTGTTCACCCCGGTTTCTTCCTCTTTCTCTTGCTCTCAGCTTTGAGTCTCCATGAGGGACAGCTTTCCTCTACCATGCCTGTCTGTGGTGACACTTCAGCCTGGATCCGGGCAACCACAAGCAAAATAAATCCTTTCTCCTTTAAACTGTGTCTCAGGTACACAGAAATCTCAGCACTAGGCACACACTGGTGAACATTACTTGAGGATTATTTTAGTGAGATGGGTTTTTTTTTGAGACAAGGTTTTGATATAGGTATAAGGTCTCTACTTAGTTCAGGCTGGCCTTGAATTTAAGGCAATACTTCTGCTTCAGCTTCCCAGGTGCATGCTCCCTCCTCCCCCATTTGATTACTTTTTTTTTTTTGCAATACATAACAGTTTTGGATGGTTCTCATTTGTTGTTTGTTTTTTGTAGTACCAGGGGTCAAATTGACAACTTTGTGCTTGCAAGGAAGCACCACCAAGTTAAATACCCAGCCCTTTGTGTTGTTTTTTTTAACAGTATCCAAGCTACTGACAGGTTAAGGACAGTTGACTCTCAAGTGCTTAATATGCAAAACAACAGACAAGCAACACTCCAGGAGTAACTTGTGGCAGCCAAAGGCAAACCAAAAGCCTTGGTCAGGGTTAAAAGACTTCGACAGGAATTTGGCTTCTTCAGTCTGAGGCACCTTCGAATCTTGTTTTCGCAGATACTGATTAGCTCCGTTATGTGCCGGGCACCGTGGCTGGAGATAGAAAAGCAACAGGGAACACAGCCGTCCTCCCACTCACCGACCTCACACCACTCGAGCCCCATCTTTAAACCGGAGCAGTGTCCTCTAACTCTAGTTTTAAGGTTCAGTGCCAGGAGATGCAGTATTGGCTCTGAGCTCAGAATATAGCAAACCCACTGCCAAGAGAAGAGTACTGCCGCCCTCCACAGAGGGGTCGCCCGGGTTGGGCTGAGTTTCCTGTTTCCTGCCAGGATAGGGGCCGGGCCCATGCGCAGATCTGCACCCATATTCCACACCCCCGAGGTGCCCGAAAGAGGCCGAGCCCTCCTTGTTTCCACCCAAGATCTTCCCAGTTAACATGAATTAGGGGGTGCAGAAAAGCTGGTTTTCACTTAGCAGGCGAGACCCAGAACACCCGAGTACAAGAAGCGGAACTGGGAAGAGGGCGGGGGCGAAGGCAAGGAGGGCAGTTTGAACAGGGCTCAACCTCCATCGCCAGGCCGATAGCTTTCTTAGAAACGCGTTCCCCAGCACGGTAGCCAACTCAGGAAGCGCTCGCTCCGCTTCAGGGACAAGGGCCCAGGAGTCACGTGGGGCAGCAGGGACTCTGAACTGCGCATGCTCCTAATTGCGGCGCTACCCAGTCCTCCGGGCCGGCCCCGCCGCGGCCTCGCCCTGACGTCCTTGAGCGAGGCGGGGCCCGGGGGCGGGGCCCGGGGCGGGGCGAACCGCGCGCTTGAATGGGGCGCTACCACGAGCCGCGCATTCCGGAGGGGTCACGTGATGAGCCGCGCGGCTTGAGGTAAACAACCGCGGTCGCCCCGCCCCCGTCCCGCACTGCCCGGCCCGACCCGCTCTGCGGCGCGGGCAGCTGCTGCTACGGTGCTGGCGGCCGCCGAGCTGCGGGCCGAGCTGCGGGCGCGGGGCCCGGGCCTGGGGCCGAGCGTGCGCGCCCTCCCGCCCCGCGCCCTGTGGCGCAGGCGGAATTGGGCCAGGCGCCCGGCGCTATTCGCAGCTCCTGACGCGGCCACCGGCGACTGTTGGATCATCCCTATTCCCGGCGCCGGCTCCGCGCCCGGGCCGGAGGGCGTGTCCCCGCGCCAGTCGCCGCGCGTATAAGGGCCGGAGCGGCGGCCGGGCCATGCAGCTCTACAGCAGCGTGTGCACCCACTACCCCGCCGGGGCCCCGGGCCCCACGGCCGCCGCGCCCGCGCCTCCCGCCGCCGCCTTCAAGGTCTCTCTGCAGCCGTCCGGAGCCGCGCCGGAGCCCGACACCGGAGAGCGCCAGCCCGCAGCCGCCGCCGAGCCCGCCGCCAAGATGCCCGCCTTCTCCTCATGCTTCGAGGTGGCGTCCGGGGCCACCGCCGCCGCGCCGGGCGCGCCCTGCAAGCCACCGCTGCAGCCGCACTATCCGGCCCCGGCGCAGGTGGCCGTGCGGGCCCTGGGCGCCGAACGCCTGGTGCTGCGCGCGCCCGAGCCGGGCCCCGCCGCCCCGCGCGGCCGCTGCCTGCTTCTGGCCCCGGGCCCCGCCGGTCCACCGCCGCCGCGCAGGGGCTCGTCGGCCTGGCTGCTGGAAGAGCTGCTGCGGCCCGACGGTCCCGAGCCTGGCCGCGACGCGGCGCGCGACAGCCCCGACAGGAACTTCCGACTGAGCGAGCACCGCCAGGCCCTGGCCGCCGCCAAGCATCGCGGCCCAGCGCCGCCCCCTGGCAGCCCCGAGCCCAGCTCCGGGTCGGGGTCGTGGGTCGAGGAGCCGCGGGTCGAGAGGGTGTCCCGCAACTGGGACCGAGGCGGCGACCGCAGCGACCCTGGCAGTGTGCACGCGGTGCAGTGCCCTGACCCGGAGCCCGAGGCGCCCGCTGTACGGTCCGGCGAGGCGCCGGGCATCACGCCCGAGACGGTGGTCGTGTCCAAATCGGATCCCCGAGACGAGAAGCTGGCCCTGTACCTGGCAGAGGTGGAGAGGCAGGACAAGTACTTGCGGCAGAGGAGTAAGTACCGGTTCCACATCATCCCTGATGGCAACTGCCTGTATCGAGCTGTCAGCAAGGCCGTGTATGGGGACCAGAGCCTGCACCGGGAGCTGCGGGAGCAAACGGTGCACTACATCGCCGACCATCTCGACCACTTCAACCCGCTGATCGAGGGCGATGTGGGAGAGTTCATTATTGCTGCTGCTCAAGATGGGGCGTGGGCCGGCTACCCCGAGCTGCTGGCGATGGGGCAGATGCTGAATGTGAACATACACCTGACTACTGGAGGGAGGTTGGAGAGCCCCACGGTGTCCACCATGGTTCACTACCTGGGTCCCGAGGACTCCTCGAGGCCTAGTATTTGGCTCAGCTGGCTCAGCAATGGACACTACGACGCAGTTTTCGATCACTCCTACCCTAACCCAGAGTATGACAGTTGGTGCAAACAAACCCAAGTGCAAAGAAAACGAGATGAAGAACTTGCCAAGTCCATGGCCATCTCGCTCTCCAAAATGTATATCGAACAAAACGCATGCTCTTGAACTGTCGGAAACCCTTACCGCTGGGGGAAGTTGCATAGGTAACTTGTGTTGGGAGAATCATGTGAACTCTAATCAGGGTAATAGCACTTTTAAACTTACTAGTAGATTTTTCTGTAGGTGTAATGCCTTAATCATTTCTTTGAATGTTTTCTCAGAGCTGAAGGTTGCTGGGCACCTAAATGATGTTTCCTCATAGCTTTGGGTGATCCTTCTGCTGTTTATAATTTGCTGTATAAAAATGAGCACTACTTAAATTGCAAGCTAATTTCTCACAGTATAATAAATTTGTTCATTCCTGGTAGTCTATTTTCTATAAAAATGTATTTTTGCACATTTTAAAAAATCCGTGTACCTTCATCTATGATGTGTTCCATTTTGACACAGCTTTCAAGCATAAATAAATACAAAGAAGTGCTTTCTATGAAATTTGTTATTTTGAGCAGTTTTGTGATTTAATAGTTATTCTATGTTGGATTTTGAATTTCACAATTCTTAATTTTTTCAAGTGGATATTGATGTATTGGTGTTGCCGGATGACTGACCCATTCCATTTTGGTGAAACAGATTTGTTGTTTTGGAAATTGTTATTTTTCTAAACATGGTTAGTCTTGCAGTACTTAAGGGGCATAGATGTGGGAAGACTTCTTCTTGAAGGGATAGTACCAGGTCTTACTTGAATGAAAGTCTGATCATTGCTGACAATAGAATGATGATTCTGTGTTCTGTTTGATGTTTAGATTGTCTGGTGCTCATGTTTTTATTTACATTTGTCATTTGTTATAAAAGAATTTTAAGATGCTCTAAAATTTTGTGAAGAGAGATGTCTCCTGCTTTCTATAATTGCTTTCTTAAATTCAAGTAAGAGATTTAAAAACTTACAGCTTAAATACCTGGAACCACCCCCTGGCATTATTTTTATAGCAGGAGAAACTTGTGTTGATATTGTGGTACTTTAAAATTATTTGATAAGGCAAAGTAGGATTGCCTTGATTATGTAAAAATGTCTATTACAGCTTGTATGGTTTGCTGGGTCAAACAGTATTTCCAATCAAAAATCTATCTCATTTCCACTTTAACTACTTGTAGTCATATTTATTAAGTAATGAGTTTGTACTTTTTTATTTTGTAACATTTTGTGATTTTTTTGGTACAATATTGTATTTGTAAAATAGCAGTTCTCAGCTGATGGAATGAATAAAATGCACACTTTTACAACCATCTTTGGGTGGAGTGGTTTTTAAATTCTGCTATCTGGAGAAACCATTTTTTTTTTTTTTTTTGAGACAGGGTTCTCACTTTGTAGATCAGGCTGGCCCTGAGCTCACTCTGTATGTAGCCCAGGCAAGCCTCAAACTCAGCAATCTTCCTGTCTCTGCCTCCCGAGTGCTGGGATTACAGGCTTGAACTACCACGCCCGGCCTCAAGAAACCATTTTTAAGTGTACACAGGTTTTTTTCACGTGTAAAAATGCAACAGAATTAGTAAGAGGTTTCCTGAATTCTCACATGAACAGGATGGGTTAATCATTAGTAATTTCAAAGGATAAGTCTCAATGAAATAATTTTAAAGGTGGAGTGACTCAAGAAATTGCTCTCATTATATCTAATTATAATTTTGTCTAAAACTAAAACTACCTATTGGCTAAAGAAGCGGAACATGCAAGTTTTGCATTCCTCAGCCCAGTGTTTAGTTCAGTGTCATGCTTTGGCATTCCTCCCAGCATGAATTTTAATGTTTTAAAGAGAAAAGTGTCCTCTGATTTTTTTACTTAGTCTGGGCCTCTTGGAACCAGGAGCCTATTTTAAGATGTGTTACCTGATTCAGTTGGAAAGTGGTGTGTTTGGGTTTGAAGGGTCCCCTCTAAAGTTGTCCTGTGGAATCTCAGTTCCCACTGTGGTTTAGTGCCAGGTGAGGCCTTTGAGAGTCCAGAGGGCTCTGTTTTAGGAAAGGGCCGGGGAGGACCAGCTTCAGCTCATTTGGTTCTGACAGGAAGGTACATCCAGGGTTCCATCTGTGAAGCGAGAATCATTAGATAGGAAAGCTGCTGGCCCCTTCATGGTGGACTTCTAGCCTCCTTTATTATGTTAATAGCCATCTCAGATACTTTGTTACTGCAGCAGCCAAATGTACATTATGTTGCATATGTATTTTGCACGGTAAAACTAGTTAGGATTTCTCAATTGATGACTTAGACGAGGTTATAGATAACTACCAAGCTTGGGTTCACTGTTTAACCATGTATTTGGGTGGATGCCCTTGGTTATCTAGAAAAGACAATTTGTGCAGTGTGTGCAGGTTGACCAGTCATGGATCTCTCCACAGCTTCACTAGTTTGGGAAAAGTTGTTTTATTTATATCATCAGGCTACTCTTCAGCTAGAGATGCTTTATTTGAATGTGTTCATATCAGAGAGAGAATTAGGTATAAACTCTTGGAAGCCTTTTGTTGATTTAGATTGTGTGCATTGTTTAATTTTCAAATTAGGATTACCAAGTCCTTGGTTTTGATTCTGAAGTGTCATGTTTTCAAATGAATTCTAAGAACGTGGTGGCTTCCTGTCTAACTTTGTAGGTTTGTTGACATCTTTCTATGGCTTAATTTTTGCTGTTTGTTTTGTGAAAATGAACCGTAGTGTTTGTCACTCCTTTACACCTTATATTTATTCTCTACAACCATTAAGCTTTATATGATAGCAGAAGCAGGCCTGGACTATGAAAAGCTTTTGCAGATGAAGAGGGGGAAGTGTGGTAACTCTTATTTCCTTTTAGCAACATTTATTAAACAGATTCATTCCTTTGTGCTTCCTACAGAGAAGCCAAGAGACTCAATTGTGTGACAGAGACATTGGTGCTGTTAGTTATATAAAGTTTGTTAAGCGTTTCCTCCCTGAAAGTATAAGAGGGAAGGATAAAACTTGCAAGTAAACCCAAATGATATTTTCAGGTAAATTAGACGATCGTACTATAACTTGAGAATTTTCTTAAAGTGGTATACAAATTAAGAACTATGAGCTGAGCCTGGGAACAGTCCTATACTCCTAGCATTCTGGGAGGCCAAGGCAGGAGGATTGCAAGTTGGAACCTAGCTTGGGCATTCCATGACTTTGGCACCCTGCCTCTAAAATTAAAAAAATAGAAAAACATTAGGGATATAGTGTAGAGGGAAAGTCCTTGGTTCGGTCCCTGATACTGCAAGCAAGAAAAAGCAAAACAACCAAAAATCTATGATGCAAATAACATGATTATTTGATTACCATTTAAAAGTTAAAATGGCATAGATTTCAGCATGTTGACAAAAACCTAATGATTGAAATTTTTATTTATTTTTCTCAAGATGAACTCATATTCTTATATGTTTTGTGTTTCGAGACAAGGTCTTTCTATGTAGTCCAGACTGACTGAACTCAAGATCCTCCTGCCTCAGCTTCCTGAGTCCTGGGATTACAGGTATGTCACAATATCTGGTGGTCATTTTAGTATATTTAATTGGGTTGTTAAATAACAATAAGTGTCACAAAGGCGTGCATGTGATGCTTTAAAAAATTTGTAATTTATATACTTTATATAGAATTTTTTTTTCTTTTTGGTCAAACTGAGGACATGAAGCTTGCCAGGCAGGCACCGTGCGGCTGAGCTAAATCCCTGGCCCCAGAATTTTTATAAAGTACAGAGCTTTTCTCAGAAACCACATTTTAGAGTGGAGTGGAAATCCCACCCAAAATCATATGTTAATGGTGGTGTTTGTATTTTTGAAAGTGCCATTATATTTTTACTTTTTTTTTTTTTTTTGAGACAGGGTCTTGCTTTGTAGTTCAGGCTGGCTCTGAGCTCACTATGTAGCCCAGGCAAGCCTTGAACTAAGCGATCCTCCTGCCTCTGCCTCCCGAGTGCTGGGATTACAGGCGTGAGCCACTACACCTGGCAGTGTAGTGTGTGGTATTGATTGCTGGTGGGTGTGAGTCACCACACCCAGCATTGTTGTATGTGGTTACTGGGAACTGAACTCAGGACCTTGCACTTGCGAGCCCTGGGTCAGAACCACTGAGCTAAATCTCCGGCCCTATATTTTACTTCTTAACAGTGTATGTTTGGCATATGTAATAGATTCATTTTGGAAAACTGGAGGATGCATAAGACATACACTGATCATATTCACTGCCTTTACTTCCCTCTGACCTTCCCACCATCCCTTTCCCAGTCTCCAAAATGTGTGACTTTTTGTTTCCTACATCTCTCCTTTTGTTTATTTGTATTTCAGATTCTCGTATAGGCGAACCCATGGGATATTTAACTCCTGCATCTGAATCGTTTCACCTTCATGCTGCCTAAAAATGGACTTTTGAGAGGTAATGGGTCCCATTCATGGACAGTGGGTAAGGGAATGATTTTCTTATGAAAGTGAGCATTCTGCCCCATTCTCTGCTGCCACATGATGCCCTTTGCTATGTTATACTGCAGCATGACCTTCACCATGTTCTTGGACTTCCCAGCTCCAGAACCAAGAGCTGCATACATTAAAACTTATACATCAACTAGTCTGTGGTATCTCAGTCATAACAGCAGAAAAAGGTAACTAACTGTACTGGATAAACTCAAGAGTACATACTTCAAACGTGTACCATGTTCATATTTAACTGTTACTTGCCATTGGAAAGTATAAGTCTAGAGTCATTTTTTAGAACAGTCCTAGAAGGTCTATTAACTTGTCAGAGAGGTCTGAGGTGCTGGAGGGCTTTGAGTTTTATTCCCTGAACATCCTCGGCTTGATAGATGCAAACTATGCTGGGTTCCAACCCACTACCTAGTAGCTTAGTTGCTTGGTAATTGTTGGATGAAGGAATAAATTGGAGAGAAATGTAAGCTTTGGAATATATTTACTGAGTGGATATGAAATTAAAAATGATTCCTCTGTAAAAGTCCTGGGCCTGATCAATGAAAAATGTCCAGGCATTATAAACTGAAATAGTCAATTATAAAAAGATATTGAAGTCTTGAGTGCTGGGAAGTACTGAGTGGAGTGCTGAGGTCCCAGGGTTTTGGAAGCATATATCCTACCATTGAGCTACGTCAAGCCTTGAAGTTTTGAATTTTATAACTGACAAAACAGTTGTGGAAACCAAACTGATAATTCATGGCTCTTCTCTTTGTGTCCCCTTTCAAACATCGTGAGAGATTATGTAGCATCTGAAGTGATGTTGAAAGTGTCATTTTGTCCTTGCTCCGGCACACCCAATCCCAGCCCTGCTCTGCAGCTGCTCCTCGTTTTGCCATGTTTCTCTATATAACCTTGATGGGACGGAAATGGTACATGGATTCCAAACCTGCTTTCTGGCCACACTGTCCAGTGATAGACAGCACACTTGCTACTGGTCATCGGAGCGGGTGAGTTCTATGAATCAAATCAAAACAGTTCTGTGGTGGGGGGATGGGGCCGGCGTGCTTCCTCTTTGTTTAAACTGGGTCACTGACAATTGTTCTATAAGAAAAGATCTGAGATAATTCGCTTAACAGATTACTCATAGTAAAACTTTAGCCTTGTTTCTCACAATTGAAATCTTTAGTTAAACAGTTCATTCATATGTAAAATATAAAAACAAAATAAATTTTTTTTTTGAGATGGGGGTCTCACGAAATCGAGTTGCTGCTGGGCTCAAGCTTGCAACTCTCTTGTTTCAGCCTCCCAGACTGTTGGACTCACAGTGTGCGTTTCTCTATCCTACTCCAAACAACTGCCTTTGAAGGAGTCCTTTAAGAATTAACTTACTTGCCTTTGTAAAATAAGTGAATATAGTTTAATCTGGCTCTAAGGGTCTCACCAGACTGCTGAAGTGTGACAGTCTGAACTTGACAGCTTTCCAGCTTGCTGAGACTTTTATCTCTTTATCTCTGTGCTATCTGTTTTCCTGTCCCCTCCATCACATCTGCTTTCTCTCCTGCTGTTGTCACCTACTGGATCTAATCCTTTATTAGGATGTCCTGTGTTGAATTAGAGGCATTAACAAACTTGCTTGTTAGAATTAATTCTAAAATGCTAAGTGCGGTTATACACACCTATAGTCCTAGCTCTTGGAGCCTGAGGCAGGAGGATCGCTGTGAGTTCGAGGCCAGCCGGGGTTACACAGCAAGACCTTATTTGAAGCCCCTCAAAAGAATTACCTCTAAAATACGAAACTGGTTTGTAACTTGGAACTGGGATGTTCTTCTGTGTATAGTGTGCCTTTGGTCAACCAGAGGGGTTTTTGCTGCCTTCTTTGTGGCATTCTTTGGTGGCATCTTAGAGATTTGTCAGACTAACTTCTGAATATGTACAGTGGAATATGTTAATAGTAAACAAGTGCGAGTTGATACACTAATTTTCAAAACTGGAGTTGATGTGTTGCCAGTTAATATTTTGCTCTGTAGCTGTGGAGTGTCATTCTTCAGAGTATATACCTGCCATGGTCTTCCTTTCGTTTGTACATTTTGTGTTTCTGTTTCAGTCCATGAAACTGTGCTAATTATGGGGTAATTCAAATACATAGGCTCCAGATCATGGTGTGTATCAGTAGCATTTTGTACAAATGCCACAACTCACCAGGGAATTTCTCCTCCGTGGTCCTCTCTCCATTTGTGTTTTTTTTTATCTCTGTGGCTGAGTAAGTTAGTTTTCCTAAGCCTGGGCTTTCCTTCCTGTGAGAGGAACCCTGTTTTCCTTTTATTGGTTAGGATGGTTGAAGAAAGTCAGAGGCATGACTGGAGTGACATGCTGACTAGTAGATTATCGGCAGTGACAACTTGGAAAAAATTGAAAGGATAAATTATGTCCCCAGGGTATGTGCTTTTCATTCTTTACAGCATTTGAAGCCAAAAATGACAAGAACGAGAGTGATTTCTGAGGAGCAAGTGAGGACACCAAGTAGATTGCATCCTTGAAGTCCTGATTCAGTCTAAACAGACCTGGCTGGGATAAGAAGTTTGTATTTGAATAATTTTAGGAATGGCCACTATAGCTGACTTCTTAGCTTAACAAGGTCTAAAAAGGTCATGTGCAAAATAGGTGATGGTGAAGGGAATTTATACTGGTGTCACGTTAGTCTGTGCAACCCATTTGTGAGATGAACTCAAGTCTTTCAATTCTGATGACAAATAGGAAATGTTCACACATTTTGTTTCTTGCAGTGAAACGTGAGGTATGCGGGCGGTGAGGTCATAGGAATGGAAGAAGGAAATGCTGGGCGGAATGGAAGAATAGCCAGGGAATTCTGACTCAGCTGCCCCTCTGCTGCCTTGCTATCTTGTTGAAAAGCTCTAGACTTAAGGGGATAATTGTTTAATTACATTTACTCTACATATACAGTTCTCTTACTGCAATAAAACAGTAGAAGCCTAAAACAGATTCAATAATGGCTTGTATGGGAGTTTCGGTAAAAGAAGACAGAGGTTTAAGATGTGTGTTGAACTTTCCCATAGAAACTAGTACTTGCTCATTTTATGGATAGTGGCTGTGGGCACAAGCCAGTCCCACTCAGAATTGTAGCAATTTACCAAAATATGGCTCTGCTAATTTATTTATTATTTGTTTGTTTGTTTGTTGAGACAGGGTCTCACTTTGCAGTTCAGGCTAGCCCTGAGCTCACTGTGTAGCCCAGGCAAGCCTTGAACTCAGCAATCCTCCTGCCTCTGCCTCCCCAGTGCTGGGATTACAGGGGTGAACCACCATGCCCGGCTAATTTTGCCAAAAGCTTAGGGAAAAAAAAGCTTAGGGGAGAGGTCCTGGAGTTAACCCCCAGTAATGAAGAAAAAAGAATAAAATGTCTTTTCGAGGAAAAATACACCATGTTATTGATGTAGCTTGGAATAAAGTGACTAAAACACTTAAGATTTTTTCCTCACGTGCCAAATATGAGAGGAGAATGAGCTGCTGCCGTGCTTAGGGCTGCCTGTCAGCCTGAGGAAGGGTTTTGTCATGGAGGAGAGTAAGTGTGTGCCCGTGCGGAGCCTTCTGGGTGTTGAGAAGCCTGCTGTCTTTCTAGTTTCTCTCTCCATTCTTAATTGCTTTTGGGTATATGGAAGAAATATCTTGAAAACCTGGCATTTATCACAGTCCTAGCTTTCTTTAGAAAGAAGAATACAGAAACCTTTTCCCTTAGAGGTTTATACAGACTTTCTAATTTCCTTCTTTTGCATTGCCCTACTCGGTTTCCCATTAAGGTACTTGTGCATGCCCACTCTACTTGTTATGGGATCTTCTCTAATATGCAGAAATTCACCAGTTGTACCTTACTAATTTTAACTAATTGACTATTTAAATAAAACAACGAAAATTCACCTCAGCTCCTCCAAAAAAGAAAGCAAAACAGAGGGAAAGAAAGAGAAACGAGTACCTAGTGGGTGAGAGGCTCTGTGTAAAGGGTACATTTAGGGTGAGAAGCATCATAAATGGGTGAGAAAAGGCAGAGATAAAGCTAACCTACTCTGAGAGGGTCGGTAAAGTTCTGCAGCAGGAAGGGGGGCAAGGGCAGCAGGAATCTGTTAGGAGAAATTTGTGTAAAGAAAGTTATCACCGGCTCAGTGCACTCCTGCCGCAGCAGTGCATTGTCATAAGAACAGGGGGCTGGTCTGTCT
>PVIC010015842.1:0-34637 GCA_004025085.1 Thryonomys swinderianus
CCAATCGCGTGTAAGTGACCTGCTTCAGGGTTCATGTCTTGGCAGTGCCCATAACTCTTAAAATATTCTCGACCAGGTTTATGTCTACCTGGGCGTCAACACTAGAAACCTTCTGGACCTCTACTGCCTGCCTTTCTGGACTCCTAACCCCTTACTGTAAAAAGGTGAACATGAAAGAAATTACCCTCTTCACCAGTCTGAGAATTGATTTGAGTCCAAAGAGGGCTGAGGACAAAGCCAGTCACAAGGGGGATATTATACATCCCAAGAACAGGGACAAACGGAAGATGTCATTTCCAGTGGAATAAGGATTTACTTTCAGGTCCAAGACGTCAGACTCTTCTGATATCTTGTCATTGTGGGACACCAGACAGAACTCTGAAAAAGCAGAAGTTACAACCTTCAAATCCAGAAGCCTTCTCACCCCTGCCCACCATGAGAGTGCCAGCATCATTTTAAGTTTCAGAGACCATGTGCTTCCTGGCTGGTATCTGACAGCCCCAGAGCATTCAGCTACACTTCAAGTTAGAATTATCAATGCTAAGTTTTAGCCAGCAGTGTAGAAATGGTGGTTCTTGCTTTTTCTGAAATAACAGTTTTAGAGACAAAAAGACATGCCTTTGTCTTTCTGGCTGACTCTGCCTGATGTGAAGTATTAATGTGAAAAAAATCCCCTTGTGCTTAACATGGAAAACTTTGTAGCCACCACGATTCTGGGGGAAACTTGCTAATATGTATCTATATCTATAGATATATCTAGATTATATATTATATATATACTATATATAAAAAATATAGATGTAGCTATATTTTCTTCAGTATTGGGGCATCGCACTTGGGCCCTTGTGCTTCCGGGGTAGGCATGGTACCACCTGAACTAAATCCCTGGCCCTCTATTTGTATTTTGGACCCCAACAATACTGTAGGGGTTGTGATGGAAGATGAGATGTCACCTTGTTGGCTTTATCCTGGCATGAAAGAGTACACAGAAAGCACTTTTTTGGTTCCACATGGATTCCACAGGAGTTGATCACTGCTGGCTACAGTTGTGCATAAATAAGAAGTTTCTATACCTTGCAAGCATGAGGGATGTGAGCAAAGGGGAAGCCCACAAAAAGCAGTCATGACACCCAGAAGCAGCCCATGATGTAGAAGGGGCGTTCGTCCCTGTAAGAGCAGGTGTGAAGCCCAGAGGTCTGGAAGGCCCTGGAAATGGCATATATCCCATGGAACAAGGACAGCAAGAAGCCTCTCAGTATCTAAGACAAGGAGCAGTAGACAGTGCAGAGCTTGGCTGCATACCACTTACTGCAACTGCAGGGTCTGGGCTCTCTGTAGGTGCTCACTGCCTTTTCCAGTGTCCCCTGTTTCCTGTCTTCCTATGGACCTGTCTCTGAGACTCTGATCATGTTTGCATTTGTGTTCCCTAGAATAATTACCCCTAGCCTGTCTGTGTTCTTTGCCGTCCACATCTTCATTTCATAATCAACTACTATTTTTTCCCTGAAACAAAATCTCAACATACTGAATGATCTAAGTGATTAGAAGTGCTTTTCTCCTAATTCCAAATGCCTGCTCATTTCCCTTTACTCATGTCAACAATAGTCCTTCTGTAAGAATATGCCAGGGGGTGCCTGAAACCACACAGAGTACTGAATACCACCTATGTATGCTGTTTTTACCTCTTTGAACACATTTATGATACAGTTAAAAACATGCACTATAACAGATTACCAGAAGTAGCTAGTATTAAGTACAACAATTACCATAATATCTTGTAATCAAATTTGGGATTGTCGATTGCTGAGATTCCCCAGTTAATACTTTCATATTTAGGTTGACTGCAGGTGACTGGACCTCTGGAGAGTGAAACCACAGATTGGTGTGTGCAGTGAAGGAATTACCATGTGTCACTATCTTGTGTCACCCTCTCTGCAATTTGAGGAGTGAAGCTTGTATTTCCTGAACCTCCTCTCTGGCAGATAATCACTGCTGGCTACAGTTGTGCATAAATAGGAAGTTTCTCTACAAATTTACTCTGAGAGGACATAGTTAGCAGCTCAGGGAGGGGTCTGGGATGGCAGAATGCGAGGAGCAAGGTTCTGATTCTTATCTAAGAAGGATGCCTCTGTCACTGAGTGAGTGCAAATGCTTAGTGCAGTACCATGTCTAGGATGCTGGTCCAACTCTAAAAAACAGTATGTCTACTTGCTTTTAATCCCAAATTAAATTTTGGAAAGAAAACTTTTCCCATGATAAACATAATAGGCTGAAGGTTACTATTTTAAAAATCTACTTTGTAATCCTGCCTCAATTTAACCACATCATTGTAGTCATTGACCTCAGTGCTGTAAGATGATGAATCCAGGGTATCAACAAAAATTTCTAGAGTACCAAGTATTTGCTTGGTTGGTTTACTTTGACAGTAAATTTTGAGAGAAGAATACATAAATATATGTGAATATATAAAATACTCATTTAAAATATTTTCAGAAACAAAACTCATGAATTCAAGTCTGAAAATATGTTACTGCTACAAAAAAGCAAAGGTGGCAAACATTTGGGTATATGAAACATTTGGGTATATAAAAATAAAACTCTCTCATGAGAACTTGTAGATATAAATAGTCTTAGAATGTATGATAGATTTCGTGAAATAGGAAATATTCAGAGGGAATGTGGTAGGGGAAAGTAATGAGGAGAAAGAACAAATATGATTTGAAAAGAAAAAGAAATATATAGGGGTTGGGGGTTTTGGGAGTGGGTAAGGATATGGGTAAAAATGAGAATTAACCTGGGAGGCAGAGACAGGAGGATTGCTAAGTTTGAGGCTTGCCTGGACTACATAGTGAGCTCAGAGCCAGCCTGAACTACAAAGCGAGACCCTGTCTCAAAAAAAAAAAAAAATGAGAATTAACTCATGTCATATACTGATACAAATTCCCCAATGTTGAGTGTGTTTGTGAACTGTATATAAAATGTACCAATAAATAATTCAATTTAAGGGCCGGAGGGTTAGCTCAGTGGTTCCGGCGCCTGCCGCGCAAGCGCAAGGACCTGAGTTCGATCCCCGGTAACCACATATAAAGCTGGGCGTGGAGACATGCCCACCAACAATCAACACCGCATACCACAATGCCGGACGTGGTGGCTCACGCCTGTAATCCCAGCACTCGGGAGGCAGAGACAGGAGGATTGCTGAGTTCGCGGCAGCTTGCCTGGGCACCATAGTGAGCTCAGGGCCAGCCTGAACTACAAAGCGAGACCCTGTCTCAAAAAGCAAAAAAAAAAATAAAAAAGAATTCAATTTAAAAAAAAGAATAAAACTGAGGAATGTAGGCTAGGAATACAGGTTTTCAATCAATATTTACTTGCTTTTGAAATGTTGAGAGAGGATAAAACATATGGTACTTTGTATTGTTTGGTTCATGAATCTTTTAAAGAATCCAGTGAAAAGAATCATTTTTAATATGAGACTGAAATATATATCTGTACTAGTAATTGTTAACCACTGTTTGAGTATTTGAAGGGTTTTTGTTTTCATTTGGGGCTTGACTTATTGTCATGCAGTAAAATTTTTTTTGGTATTATTAAATCCCAGGGAATATGACAGTGTTGGAAAGATGAAAAATAAAAGTTACAAACTAGCTGGGTGTAGTGACACGTGTCTGTAATCCTAGCACTCTGAGAAGCTGAGGCAGGAGGACTGCAAGTAAGAACTTGGCCTGGGCGACTTAGTGATTAGCAAGACCCTGTTACAAAATTAAAAAAAAAAAAAGGGCTGGGATTGTAGCTCAGTGCATACCCCCTCCCCAACAACAAAACACTAGCTAACTCTTACACTGTTTTGGCCACTAGTTAAGTCAGGGCTGCTCATATTTTTAAATTATAATTTCATTATATACAACACCAGGCTCCTTCATGAAAACAAGGCTTTATTACAGGGCCATTATATAATTCAATTCATGGGTTAAAAATGTCTTCTCTTTCTTACTGGAAAACCTAATTGTCCTTGACTCTTGATGAGAAATCATTAACAAAAATTCAGTCATCAGATCTTATTTTTTAAAATAAGAAAGCTCATTTTAAACAGTTGTAAAAATAATATCCTAAGTGTTCAAACATCTGAGCTGTGTTTTCATCATGCTGGGGAACCCATGCTGGCTGAAAATGGAAGCCACGCTGCAGGATCACAGGGCATCCATCTTCTGCGGTGAATCCAGCCCCACGATCTAGCTCAGAAGCCCATTTTCCCTTCCCCTAGCCATCTCCTGGCAAAGAGCCCTATTCCCTGCCATTTGCCACTTGTTCTGAGCTATTTTCATTCTGGACAAGTTGTGGTAGCAGCTATATTTAAATTGGCCCGCACCGCGAAGAAACACAGTAAATGCACGTGGCACCTTTTCCCATTTTGACAGAATCCAGTTGTGCCCTGGCTCTCAGTCAGGCTATGTGCAACTCTGCGTCACGCACATTACCACACTCATGGCGTGACTCCCACTCCCCAAGGGTTTACCACCTACGGGAGCGCGTGGGATCTTCTGGGAAGGAAGAGGGGCTCATACGACAATCAGCGACACTTTTATCTCAAGTAGATTATATTTCAAGCATATTACCAAACGTGGGCACAGGGGAAGGAAAAGCGAAAATGTCACTGACTCTAGGCTGAACACTACTGAACTATCTGTAGAATAATTTTCCAGCAAACAATTTCCAGATAGAGATTTTATAAAACATAAAGCATCTATTGAAGACAGCCTGAAAGGAAGTCACGTGTATCCAAAGAGCCAGCTGCGTGGAGCTTCTAAGTGTTTAGAAGGAGAAATGCTAAGAGATGATTGATTCTACTTCCCCTACCTGTCTCTTCTTTGTCATGAGTTTATACATTTCTGTGTGAGTCAAGGTGTGAGTTCACAGAAGAAAAATCAGGTTGGAATGCTGGGCGTGGTGGCTCACGCCTGTAATCCCAGCACTCGGGAGGCAGAGACAGGAGGATTGCTGAGTTCGCGGTGGCTTGCCTGGGCACCATAGTGAGCTCAGGGCCAGCCTGAACTACAAAGCGAGACCCTGTCTTCAAAAAGCCAAAAAAAAAAAAAAAAAAAAAAAAAAAAAAAAAAAAAGAAAATCAGGTTGGAAATGCCCTGGAGTCATTAAAAACTAAAGAAAACACTAAAAATACCCTTTTACAGAACGGCTGCTGAGGCCCTATGAACGTCCATGGTTCAAAGCTGGCCTAAAGCCAGCCTTTGCTCACCCTTCTGTCACTCGTAAGGGGATGGTCAATGTTTGAGGGAATAGTTTACGAGTCCAGAGCTTTTGTCTAGGGATCGTACTGTGTGGGACACTGATTTCTATGTGCCTATTTTGCTGGCAGCAAAGAGAAAATGCAGCCTACTCATCTGAGCTGTCCCTCTAGTAGACCTACATCTCTGCCTCTTTTCCGTAGCCAAATCATTGTTTTATTTTCTGGTAAATAAACTTTGCTGCTTGGGCAGGTAATAAATAGCACACCCAACTTTTGTTTTCTTCAATAATCAGGAAAACTATCTTAGAAATGTTATGGTAAAATAGCACTCACCTGCATAGGCTAGTCAATTAACACAAAACCACTTTTAAATGTTTCTCACAAAGGAGAAACCATTAGCAGAGTATTTGGTTACCTGTAGTCAGGGATACAGACTTTCAAACTTATCTACATAGTGGCAAAACAAAGAAGAAGAAAGAAGAAGAAAGAAGAAGAAGAAGAAGACGAAGAAAGAAGAAGAAGAAGAAGAAGAAAAGAAGAAGAAGAAGAAGAAGAAGAAGAAGAAGAAGAAAAGAAGAAGAAGAAAAGAAGAGGAAAAGAAGAAGAAGAAGAAGAAGAAGAAGAAGAAAAGAGGAAAAGAAGAAGAAGAAGAAGAAGAAGAAGAAGAAGAAGAAGAAGAAGAAGAGGAAGAAGAAGAAGAAGAAGAAGAAGAAGAAAATGGATCAAAACAGAGGTGTCTATTTTTCCTGGAAGGCACACAAATGGCACTGAATATAATCACACTTTGAATATCATCAAAACACAATTCCAAATAAAACCCATACTCCCCTTAGTGCTCTGAGCTTTCCGACCGCTAACTCCAAATTTTAATAAATAAGACACCATCCCAGGCTCCTTGATATTCTTTTAAGTGAGAAAATTACCTAAATCTTTATTTCCGTTTTCTAAGATGCTGTTCAGGATCATTCTTTTTTTTTCCTTCCCCACAGCGCCGAGGACTGAACCATGGTCTTGTGCATAACAAGGGTATATTCCCAGTCCCAGGCTTGTTCTTAAAGGCATAATGAAAAATGTGCAACTCTTCCACATAACTGTGCATAACTCTAAGTCATGCAGTTACTGCCTGTATCAAACATACAGAGGAGACACTTCCAGCCTGGGAATAATTATGGCCACATCACAACAGACAATGGCAACATCATATCCCTAAGCATTTCCAATCTTTAAAGTGGCTGCTCTAACATCAGGATTTTCTCAAAAAGCAAGGGTCCTCTCCATCCTGTTTTGAGGAGAGAGAGAAAGATCTCTGTGAGAGTCTTCTTAGAAAAAAATCCAGGCAGGTGACAGCCCAATTTTGGCTAAAACGAAATAAACCACAAACCAACCAAAAAATCCTACCCAAAAGGGAAACAATTAAAATAGAGATTCTAAAGATACAGTCTAATAATTTCTAATTATAAAACCTTTACTGTCTTATGTGATTCCCTGTAATTAGGATCAACTAACACACATATGCAGATTACACATACACAAAGGGTTTATGGGTCATTATTTTAGGAACCACAAGGTAAAGGTGAAATCATACCACCTTTCTTAAGGAGGCTGGAAAAGGAACTACCGTTCAACAGACAAAGTTGCAAGTGGTAAAAGAAAAACAGGAGGCCAGGCCAAATCTTTATTTTTAGGGAGAAGATGGGTGAGTGAATGGGACAGGACCCCAGTGTCTAAACTGGCCCGGGGCCTTGCTCCATACTCCCCAAATTAACAGGCCAATCCACCACTCCAAGGGCAGGGAGAACGCCTGGGAACTCTGCCCTCTGAAAAGGACGTCAGAACCTGCTGCTGGTCATGACTTAGGCAGTAATGAGAGAGACTCTTCTTGGTCAGTGACTTGGAATCTATGCATGTTACCACCGTGAAGACAGAAACACATGGTATCATGGTTGCACTGAGTTAAGCAACTAAGTACCGATGGTCATAATTACTGTTAATATGTACGGACTACTTTGTGGCAGATTTCAGTTGAACTATCTATAAATTTATGGGTACAATCTCCTGCAATCTACCTTGGAGCTGGTTTCAGCTGAAGATAAGAAATGTGCCTCTATACCCCTATTTTCATTACCCTCATCAAGTTGTGGATTTCTTTTAGGGTGATCTTTCTTCTACTCCACTTATTAATAGTGAATTTGATCTCATTATCTGAATTACTGCAACATGAACATTCTGCCCTGGGTATGATTTTTTAACATTTTTCTTAAATTCATATATCCATTTCTTATGGTATCAACTAAAGTTTCAGAGATAAAGAATTTTTAGTCTGTATAAAAATATAATGGGGGCCGGAGGGTTAGCTCAGTGGTTACGGTGCCTGCCTCGCAAGCGCAAGGTCCTGAGTTCGATCCCCGGAAACCACATACAATGCTGGGCGTGGAGACTCACGCCCACCAGCAATCAACACCGAATACCACAATGCCGGGCGTGGTGGCTCATGCCTGTCATCCCAGCACTCGGGAGGCAGAGACAAGAGGATTGCTGAGTTCGCAGCGGCTTGCCTGGGCACCATAGTGAGCTCAGGGCCAGCCTGAACTACAAAGCGAGACCCTGTATCCAAAAAGAAAAAAAAAAAAAAAAAAAAAATATATATATATATATATATATATATAATGGGCTATATCAAACAAGTATTCTTAGTTAGCTCTTAAATGATTTTACCCCAAGAAAGAAATTGTTCTAAGCTGTGACATCTCCTTTGAACCCTGTCAGATGCTGAGGGCTCCATGTGGCTCTCTCTCTCCTGGACAGGCAGCAGGTGACACCTGCCAAGCCCTCTGTAGAACACACTTCATGCCCTTGGGGTGACATATGAAGCCTTCTGCCTGCCAGGTTGCCCCAGGCCACACTTGTATCCCATCCTGGCCCATGCTGTGCTCCTGCCATCTGGAGGCTCTGACTGTCCCCTCCCACTGCCTGCCCTGGCCATGTCCTCAAGCATGTTTGCATTTGTAATATGTGGCACCCAAACCTGGCTGTACCTCCACTTACAGCATATCATTACAATAAAGCATCAGTATAATCCTTGGATCAGCTGAGCATAATGGAAATTTCAGTCTCTCTAGATATGCACTAAAGACGTAAACACATTATTTAAGATTCACAGGCGTAAAAGCAACAAACTAAAAATAACTCTTGCATCCTATTGGAACGTACTCAAAGTCGAAGTTCTTGCTGTTTGTCTAATCCATTCCTATAGTGGTTAAGAGCAGGAGTTCTAGAATCATTCTGCCCAGATGTGAGTTCTCACCAATCACAACAACCTGGTAACACAGCATCATTTATCCAGCTTCACTATGCCCCAGTCTCCGTCTGGCAGTGTGCACAGCCGGACCCAACTTTCAGGGCAGTACGAGGCTCACAGACGCTTAAGGTGTGAACCCTGGCAAGATCGTGCACACACAGCTGGGTACAGAATCAGCACTCAACAGCACATACTGAATTTTGAAGCAACTAAACAACTTGAATATATGGTTTTAGATAAGTAATACATTTATATGCTTCAAGAATGTATTTAAGAAATAAGGGGATGAAGCCAAGCATGGTGGCACATGCCTGTTGTCCAGCACTGTGAGAGGTAAAGGCAGATGTGAAAATTTGAGCCCAGCCCAGACTTAATGTGGTCCGCTCTCCTGTGTGCTGCGGGGCTGAGGAGGACAGCAGCTCAGTGTGTGACCTAGGTTCAATGCCCTATACCAGAAATGGGGGAGATGGGCCTGCCATTCCCCCGATTCTACCGCAGCCACAACTAACCAGTGTGGCGGTTACTTGAAGTGGATTTTCCTAGAGTTTAAATGTACGCAGGAAAATATGAACACAAAATTCTATCCTTATCCCACTTTTCTTCCCAATAGTAATGGGGATTGAATCAAATGCTACCTCTCCAGACCTTTATGACTTTTGAGACATTTTGGTCCCACTAACTTGCCAAGGTTCATTTTAAATGTGATTTTTTTAGCCGCGGCTTACCAAATAGCTTGAATTTCAGGTGTGCCACCACACCCAGCTTGTTTCTGCCTTTTCTAAATAAAGGAAAGATACTTACGTATCTTTGTAAAATTTAAGCAGTGAATAGTGACCAAGCAAAGTGTAAGGCAATACAGCATGCCACACTAATCTCCCTCTTATCTCTGGGAGGAACAATGCATCTAACTACCTGGGGCAGTAGAGAGGGGACAGGCTGGACAGCATATCTGAATTTGGGTCTTGTTCTGCCCTTTGCAAGCTATGTGACAGAGTGGATTCCTTAAGTCCTAGATGTGAGGAACTGTATTGTCAATATGTTTCTTGTGGGGTATAATGAAATGTTGTATGTTGAAGAATTTTGCAAACTGTGAAACAAGATAACCAGATGCACGTTACACATGCATATACACCCCTATCCCTGCATCACTAGTCAGAAGTTGCTACAACCCACAAAACTAGTCTTTCCACAACGAAAGCTCTAGTAGTGAATGTGGTGAACACACAGTCCCTGTTTCTGTCTCAGGAACTGGTCAGTCTGAGAATATTCCTTGCTTAGGGTCACAGGGTATATATATATATATTTTTTTTAAACCAACACAAAGAATTGGTACAAGGTGTGCTCTTTGGCTTGGGTTTTCTTCATTCGATGTTTTAATGCTGATTTAGTTTCCTTATTGTGTACAAAAGTTCTATGAACAATAATTTAAAATTCTGTCAACAATAATTTTTATCTGACCTTCAGCCCAAGGTTTGAAAATAAATTCAAGGGAAGCTGGAAGGAGAGTAGAAAGATGTACCAAAGGTCTTCATTCCTGCAGAAGCAACCAAATGAGTGTGGCTGTGTGGCAATATCCAGGTGCTGGATGGTGGCTGGGCGGGGAGCTTTGTCAGGAGGCTGCAACTCCCCAAGGGAAGTTCTGCTCTGTGCTCAAGAGATTGAGATTCGGGCTCATCCTACTGCTCACACTTTCCTATTTGTGACCTGAAGCCTCTTACCTACCTGTGATGTATTATTTCCTTATGCAAATAATTAAACTATTAGACATTTTAAAAGTTCTAACATTTTTTTTTCTAAGAACTTGCCTATTATCTCTCCTCAATAAAAAGCAGATAGAAGTGTATATGTTTGAGTTTACAGGCACCTCTACTTTCTCAGCTTTCCCATCTGCTATTGAAATAACCTGAGAACTCTGACAACTGCTAGAAAACTAAAGATCTCTAAAATTCTTTTTAACTTGAATATTCAAAACTATGGTTGCTACGCTTTGCCTTCTAGGAAAATTCATGTATTATGTATAAATACAAACTAGACCTTTTGAAAAAAGGAAAGACAGTCTTGTTCTTAAATTGTATAAATTGCTTTCATAAATTAAGTTAGAGGTATTAGATTTAGGCAAGGAGGGGCAAATATGCTTTTTTTTTGAGACAGAGTCTCGCTATGTAGTTTGGGCTGACGCTGAGCTCACTATGTAGCCCAGGCAAACAACGAACTCAGCAATCCTCCTGCCTCTGCCTCCCGAGTGCTGGGATTATAGGCGTGAGCCACCATGCCTGGCACTGTGGTATGTGGTATTGATTGCTGGTGGGCGTGTCACCACGCCCAGCACTGAATGTGGTTACCAGGATCGGGATTGAACTCAGGACCTTGCGCTTGCGAGGCAGGCGCCGGAACCACTGAGCTAAATCTCCGGCCTTCAAATATACTTTTTGATAAAATTGTTCCTGTTATGTGATGATAAAGCATAAGAAATGGTGGGTCTATACACAATAATCAAAGAATAGTAAGTAAAATGTAGTTCTATGTATTTCAAGGTATACAGCAAAAGTCTAGCAATCAGTGTTTATATACATACATGAACATAATACTTGATTCATAGCTATTTATTTTTTAATTTTTAATTTTTAATTTTTATTTATTTATTTATTTTTTTGAGACAGGGTCTCGCTTTGTAGTTCAGGCTGGCCCTGAGCTCACTATGAGCCCAGGCAAGCCTCAAACTCAGCAATCCTCCTGTCTGTGCCTCCCAAGTGCTGGGATTACAGGCGTGAGCCACCACGCCCGGCACTCATAGCTATTTATTTTTGTGAGTAGACACCTAATGGAGGCCAAAGTCTTTATTTTTATTAGCCAGGGATTCACTGTAGTGCAGGCTGGCCTGGAACTCATGGCAATCCTCCTGCCTCTTCCTCCTGAGTGCTGGGATAACAGGTATGCAGCACCACACCTGGCTAAAGTCTTTACAACTTGATAATTCTAATTCAACCCCAAATTAACAACCATTACACAAGCATTTAACAAAATCTGGAAACAGGGAAAGTCCTCAGAGATGATTTAGCTCCTATTCATTTATGTAGACCAGGAAGCTGAGGTCTAGGAACAGTTCAGGCTAACAGCTTCTCCTCTACAGTAGTATGCGCACCGTGAGTGTTTGCGAGGCACATAGACTACTTAGTTCCAGACTCCGGGAGGCCAGTGGGGTACGAGGCATCGTAACACAGCCACCCAGGATGTGAAAAGCAAGACTGCTAACGGGCTCGGCAAAAGGAATCACTTCCTCACTGTGGACAGTGAACCTCAGGAGGCCTGTCATCCTCCTGGCCTGTAAGCTCCTGTGCAGGGATGGCACTGTAAATCTCAGAAATGGGCTACTTTTTAGCAGAGCAGACAGGTGTCCCCCAAATACCTGTTTTCATTTTTTATTACACTACTAATAACTTCTTATTAGTGATGAAATGTATGGAAATGGGAGTGAGGAAAAGAAGTATCAGCTTAGGGGAGATTGATCAGGAGATCCAGGTGGAGAGAACAGCACAGTCTCTGGGGGCCACAAGTACTTAACCAGTAAGGACTCTAATTAAATTGAACACAGAAAAACTGCCAGACCCGGAGAAAAATATAAATATCAAGAATTTAAGGGCCGGAGATTTAGCTCAGTGGTTCCGGCACCCGCCTTGCAAATGCAAGGTCCTGAGTTTGATCCCCGGTAACCACATACAATGCTGGGCATGCAGACTCATGCCCACCAGCCATCAATACCACATACCACAGTGCTGGGTGTGGTGGCTCATGCCTGTAATCCCAGCACTCGGGAGGCAGAGACAGGAGGATTGCTGAGTTCAAGGCTTGCCTGGGCTACATAGTGAGCTCAGGGCCAGCCTGAACTACAAAGCGAGACCCTGTCTCAAAAAAAAAAAAAAGAAAGAATTTAATATTTATATACCATAAGATGCATATGGACACATCAATTCTAAGAACTTTAAAATGTAATGCCACCCTGCAATCGGCCTACTTGGGATACTCATTTGTTACTGTACTGGTTTTTGTACTTAAGTTTAAATATCCTAAAGTTGTATATTTAATTCTTATAAATGAACTTTCATATTCTGATCACTGAGACAAAAATGATTTTATCAATTCGGCAAGCTACAGGTAAAGTTAATCACAAGCTGAAAGTTAACCAGCAATGCTAAACCAGCTCTGCCTACCATGATCCTCTTCGGATCAGAACGTCACCAGGGCTCACTTGGGCATGTAAAGCTTGCCTTAATATAGAAGGAGCGAAAAGCCTACTGATCCCTCAGTGTGCCAATTTAGTTAAGACAGCTGAAAATACTAACTGGGCAGATGTGTTTACCCGATTATTTCAGTCAAACAGACCCAGCCTTAGTGTCCAATGCACTAAAATAACTCCATACTTCTTTAGAAGCAAGTGTCTATGGACAATGTTCTAACTGAGGTTTGATAAGAACACTCTGCTTTTGAGAGTCTGTAAAAATGCTGACAGTTCTGATTGCTGGGAATCCAGGTACCAAGCCCTCAGATCACAGCAATACGTTCAGATTCATTCTCCTTTCCCTGGGTGCTTAGTGGGAGCTACTACAACCCTGACCTAACTAATTCTACACTTGTCCCCTCACAGCCACACTAGTGTGATCTTCAGTCATGAGCTAAATCTTCTTGGATTTCCCCCTCCTATATCCTGCCCATTTCTTACCACCATTGGCACCACTCACTGCCAGCCTCCTCCTTCCCAGGAAAGTTGAACAGCAGCTACCTTTGATATGGTAACAAATGGGAGAGCAGAGAGATGCTACACGGAAGGAATGATCAAGCTTGCTCTTGGAAACAGATTTGTGAGGCTGTCTAATGCCCCCGAGGTTAGGAGACTTTCCTGAGGTTCCATAGTTATGTGTTACTGAAGGCGCATTGCCTGTTGGGCATTAGATCCAAAACCTCAATCCTTTGATTTTCCTCAGAGGAGAACTCTGTAAGTATCACTAATGAAGACACCAAGGGCACTGAAGGGTAAAAGTCACTGCCCAAGGAGCAGTTAAGAGTATGTGTGACTTCAAAGCACACATTCTGCCCACGTTCCACTACCTTAGGTCATCAACATATGAATCACAGCAGTCCCCCTTGCGGGTCTACAATCCTACAACCTCCTACCACATTTTCCCTGTCAAAGATCCAAACTATTAGGAAAGACATGAATATTTTATTCTAAAACAGAACACACAGGGGTGATCTGCCCAAGCGTGAAACGCATTCCATATTCTGCCAGAACGCTTCAGTCTTCAGTGCCTTTAGGACAGACACTAATAAGAGTATGAGTACGATTGCAGGTACTAACAGTTTACTGTAGGAACATATTTTAAGTTAAGAATTTTAGAAAGCATATATATGAATTTAAACAGGTACCACAGTATTTCAGTAGAGGCATTTAAGGAACAGCATCTTGGTCTTTGAAAGACAGTCAAACTAATTATTATAGCACTCCCTGTGATGGTGAGGTGTTCTAGGGCAACCTCAGAGTCTGGCACAGAGGGAAGGATATGCAAAATGTGCCTGTAGATGTTAGAATCACACTACACAGCAGGAAAAAAAAATCAATGAGTAGGTGTACATATTGTACATGGTTAAATCTTAAAACACATGATAGAAAAAATATACACAATATACATAAAACTAAAAAATATTAAAATATTTAAAGCCATGTAAATAAAAGCAAATGAGCAATGTAACATGGTACCATTTATGCCAATTGAAAATAGAGAACATCATTACATTTTTTCAATATATATAAATCATCAGTTATATACAATGAACATAAATTACTGTGCTTACAGACAGGAAGGAAACGAGCCAGGGAAGAAGAGAAAACAAAGCAAGAGTTTTACATTGATGGCTGCATATGCAGATGGAAAGTGAAGGTGGGGACTACTTTAACTTTCTACAGTGAAGGGTTAAGAAAAGAGAGGAAGGTGCCTGGAGAGACAGCGAGGAAAGAACAGGTAAGTGGATCAGCAAAGGATGAAAGCAAGTTATGAACCCAGCATAGAGAGAGCGTTGACGCTACACATTCATTTTTATCTTAGTTCTATTTTTACTTTATAGTGGTATCATATAATCACCAGTTTCAGAAACGTCTTTAACCGTGTGCCCTGATTAGAAGCCCAGGTTGTATCCTGAAAACTAACATGCACTGAAAATAGGGCTTGTTGGTAGCGGAACTGAACCTTTGGATTTAGTCCTATCAAAAATACTCTTTTAACAAACATATAACCAGCAGAATGTAAACAATACAGAAATAAAGGAAATGGAGAGTGTAGGGCTAGTAGCTGGAAGGAAGTTATAATGGGACTCTTCCTTTTCTCCCCTCTGCTACCCTTGTACCCCCAAATCCAAGAGTTGGCCATGATTGCAAATTTCCTTCCTTTGGACCCCACCTTGAGAGTTCTCCTGTAAGGAGGCACTGCGGTGGTTGGGGAAAAAGCCTTCAGGAGCCAGGGCTGGTGAATGAACTCCTAAACAAACTCTCCACTGACACATCACTAAAAATAAGTATGCTTACATGCATAACACATTTTTGGAACAGTAAACCGAACTCCCTCCTTTATCCTCTCTAGAGACTTACGTGTCATTCAACTTTACAGAAAATAAAATGCAGGTGCAACAACTCTGAGCCCCACAGGCAGTAACTTTTGATGTGATAAATGCACATCTGCCAAGAAGTGAAGGAACTGCAGCCTGAGTGGACAGGCGGATATATCAGCTGCAAGCCCAGATTCCGGTCAAACGCTGATAAGGCTCACTTGGGCATTGCCTTATTTAGTCAGGCTGCTCTGCCCAGATACCGGTGCACGGTGACAACTGCGCATGCTATTACGAGTCCTTCTCCTTTCAGTCATCTGCTGACACACCAATTAAAAGAGAGTCTTCACTATAGAAACAACCAGTTGCCCTTCCTACTAGCAACTTTCTCACAAAGAGTAATGCTATTTCAAATCAACCACAATGTCTCCTTGGCAAAGGAATTCTCATCAGGAATAACAAAGTAAGTTTCAGTTCTGAAGCACCCATGAACACGGAACAACTTCTAGTGCTTTTTATTATGATTACTCTATTGGCTCAGGAAAAGACATTTATTCTATAGACTACTATGATGACTATTTCTAATTTCTTTTAACTCACATTAGAAATTAGTGACTTGATTTGGATCTGATTAATCTACTGATACCACCAATAAGAGTTTCTCTCACAAACGCATTCATACACAGACACACAAACCACTGTATTTGACTTACTTTCCACAAGTGTAGAATGCGAGCCAGTTTTAACTGCTTACAGAATGAAGAATTATGTACCAATAGGGATTATGTTCTAATATACATCATTAACAACAAAGAAACCAGGATGCAGAAGAACGGATTCTAAGCTTCAAAATTTCCTTTTTATCAATTTAATGCCAAATCTGACCGTAATACCTGAATACCACTGACAAGGGGCTATTTATGTTTTTATAATCCCACTCAGTATAAATATGTTCAGTGTCTTTGGAGAATTAATGTATTTCATTACTTGGTAACACTCAGACCCCTAAGAGATGTTATGTAAATTATACTTTATGTACTGTATTATTTTCCTAAAATCTAGTAGGTTTTGAATTTTAAAGCATTTCTAAACTCTTTGGCTAATGATTATGGACTTGTGGAATGTGAGTGACTGCATCAGGGGGATAAAATGTATATTTGTGTGCACACTTTTATGAAAATTTGGATAAATTTGCTGTTTTCAAGGAGGGTAGCTGGTCAGGGAGGTTCATGCTTAATCACACCACCTTCTAACTATCAAATTTTGAACTATGAACATCATCACTTTAAAGAAATAAAGAAAATCTAAACATTTTAAGAAATCACCACTTACAAACATATTGGGAAACATGATCTATTTAAAACACATCCTATTAAGAATTTTCAGTAAGGTACCTTGTAAGCACAAGGGCCTGAGTTTGATCTCTTGTGCCTTAACGAAGAAACAATTTTCAGTAAGAAATGTTGTGCTCATAGTCTACCTTTGACCAGTCCTTCTTGGTCACCATAAATTTGCTTCTCTCCACTCTCATTTTAAGAATTCTCACATTTTATCAAGGCATCCTTCCTATCCCTTAAAATACTCTATGCAGTATGTTTCTTACATGAAGGGGTTTCATCTTCCTAAACCTACCTACTTTTAGGTCAGCTACTTCCATATCTCCATGAAACACGCACAGTTCACTGCCAGACACATGTGTAATGTCCTAACTTCATTACACTAGAAATTCATGGAAACAGGGATAAAATAATCTGCCTTTAAAATGTGTACTTGGCACAAATTTTTCTTTCATTAATGGCCAATTGTATGTGTATATCTGGTCTTCCTAATGAGCCTTCTTGGGCCTGCCAAGATAGTAAATGATAAATACTTGCTAAACTGAAGTAAGCTTATAAAATATAGTCATTTCCTACAAAAGCTTTATAATAAACAAACCAATCAAGCCAGGATTCTGAAGACTCAAATACCAGTGTAGTGACAGGCGAATATGTACAAAGAAAGTCCTGGGCTGACAGCAAGCTGCTTTCACTTTACTATTCCCAGTAACTCCTATAAGCACTTACGGTGGAGAAACCCAGTTAGATTCTGGAGCTCTTGCATACATATAAAGTAGCCTACTAAGAGTTACTGTGAGTTCAAAGTTGTATTTGTTCCCTGTATTATTAACAAAAATATTATCTACTAGTTGCTCAGAAGACCCAAAGAACATAAATTGAGTCAAAAATCTTTTAAAAATTTGGGCTTCTAGATTTAAAAGTAACCCAGATCCTTATCTTAGATCTTTGAAATCACTTTGAAACGATTACTAAATTGTATTAGTATCCATAGGCAATTTAGCAATTAGTTAATTTAACTGGATTGGTTATGCATATGCAACTTAACAGTTAAAAATTTTTGCCTTAGTGTGCATACACAATTAACACGTTATTGGTCACTCTCTCTTTTTTGTGAGTTAGTGAAAATTAAAGGGCGTGTGTGGCTGTTAAACTACATCCCCAGTACTTTCCTTCCTTTTCTTAATTAATTTGAAACAGGTCCTTGCTAAGTTGCCCAGGCTGAGTTTAAATGTGTGATCTTCCAAGCCAACAGCCATTGTCTTTAAAACCGTCGAAATGTTGACAAAAACAAAGTACATTTTCTCTTGGAAATCAACCTGACTAAAGAAGTACACTTTTAAATGGTGCCTATGTTTACACAAACTAAAGACAAACGCCTGCATAGTTTTCAATACAAATGTGTACTTATTTTACTGATGATCACAGATTATTTTTTAAGCCAGAAAAACATTGGCAAGAATATTAAGGTGCTGTTCTCACTTCACACCGGAGAAAACTAAGAACAGGGAAGTTACATGCGCTCTTTCAGTGAGGTGTACAACTATTAAAACTAATGAAGTGAACTTATAAAACAAATACTGCACCAAGTAATAAGTATCTAAACTAAGGTCTGTGCCAAAGGCCACAGAGAAGAGGGAGGAAGGGGGGAAGTGGAGGAGACAGCCCCAGGAGGGGCTCGCCAGGGTCAGGTTTCACCTTCCCCTCCTCCGTGGGTCGCTAAGCCTCTAGCTACCCTCTCCAGCAGAATTTCAGCTGTACAAGCACTTATGCCCTGCAGTTGGCTGTTTACTTATTTGCCTTACTCAAGGGCTGACTTTAAAAACCTGTTTCTTTAATAACACGCACGCGGAGACTCTCAACATCCATATATGAGCCAAGTCCATAAACAACCTTAAGGAAAAAATGACACAGTAGAGTGGGACATCCACATGGCGCAGGACAGAGATGGGTGGTCTGGAAGGGGAGGGAAGTTAGGGGTGTATAGGCCAAGAAAAAGCAAGAAGACAGTTATAAACACCAAAATAAATGTCTTCACTTACAAGGTGAAACAGAAAGCAAGTTAAGCCCTTGGACAATCTCTGGAATATGTGCATCCTCCTTAGTAAACACTAAAGAAACAGGGCACAAAGCCACAGACTTTCATGATTTTAATGATAATTCTAGGTGATATGAGTATCATTTGTTCAGTCAATTTGGCTTAGTATGTATTTTAATGTGTAGAGCTGATGTGGTTTAAAAGTAACTTGCAGCCGGGCATGGTGGCTCACGGCTATAATCCCAGCATTTGGGAGGCAGAGGCAGGAGGATTGCTGAGTTCAAGGCTTGCCTGGGCTACATAGTGAGCTCAGGGCCAGCCTGAACTACAAAGCAAGACCCTGTCTGAAAAAATAAAAAAATAAAAAGTAATTTGCAAACCATGTACTCCTTTGGTGCACAGAAACAAGATTTTCCCTAAAAGTTGATTGCTGGGCAAGGCTGGACGCCTCCACCTGTGACCTCAAGGGAGCGACGGAGCAGGTGGGTGACCTGCCATATCAGCTTGGGCCAGGTCAGCTGACTAGTCCACAGAGACATCCACACCAACACCTCAGGCTCACACAAGCAAGCCAGCATCAGCAGTGGGAAGAAACGCTTTCTGAAGAAACCTGTCTGAGGAAAGGGAGCGACTATTCAGGGAGGTTCTCTTTTCATTTCTGTACAGGATGAAAAGGCATCAGCTAAGGTGGGTCCACCTGACTTCAGTCAGGATCATGATCATGTTGATCACCAACCTACTGCTTCCCGCGATATCCTCCACTTCAGAGAGAAATGATACTGCAAAGATGCCTAGCGAGAACGGCAGCATGGTCTAACGGATTAGTAATGGTAATTAAAACTGTCATTTTAAAAAGGAGATGACACCAAAGATATTTGTTTTAAAAATACATAATAATCGGGCCGGAGGGTTAGCTCAGTGGTTCCGGCGCCTGCCTTGCAAGCGCAAGGTCCTGAGTTCAATCCCCGGTAACCACATACAATGCTGGGCGTCGAGACTCACACCCACCAACAATCAATACCGCATACCACAATGCCGGGTGTGGTGGCTCATGCCTGTAATCCCAGCACTCGGGAGGCAGAGGCAGGAGGATTGCTGAGTTTGAGGCTTGCCTGGGCTACATAGTGAGCTCAGAGCCAGCCTGAAGTACAAAGCGAGACCCTGTCTCAAAAAAAAAAAATACATAATAATCACAGAGCTTGTGTGGTCACTGGGAACTGGCTATGTTCCAAGTCCTCAAGGTGCTGCCCTGTGGCTCACACCCACTTCGTACTTTTTTCTCATGTTCTCTGCTCTGCTTAGAATAAGCTCTCCCATTTCTACCCACCCAAATCCTTCTCATGAGTCTGAGCCTCTTCCCAGAGGAGGCCTTTTCTGATGCTTCCACATGGATAAACCCCTTTCCTGTTTTAAACTTTATCGGCACCTAAAGATTCTGCGAAACACAGTGGGTTCTCTCCTGGCACTTCCTCCTCACCTTGTTTCACAAGGTGATTTCCCAGCTGGCCGTATCTTTTGCCCACTCTGGAACCCTGGAACACCCAAGCAGTGTTTACTCCCACAAGCTTCAAGTGTGTACTATATAATAAAGGGAAACGGCCTCAGTGACTTGCCATCCTAGGCAGAATGAAAGGGTCCGAGCCTATTAACTTTTAGGCCTCCACTTTTCAATGAATTCTTCAGTGCTATTCTGCAGATTATAGATTTACACACCTGCACATGGGGGAAGAGTCTGGTTCAGTCATTACCCTAAAGCCTAAACAGACACACTTGTGAAAGGATAAAACCAAGGATGTTTTAATAATCCTAAGGCAGATATTTCACTGTTTGCTTCTTAAAACTCAAACAGAGAAATAGTATAAGAAGTTTCTCACCCTTTAAAAGCTGGCTCTTTCTTTTGACTGGCTGACTGCAACAATAGAGGGAGAAGTGCTGACGTGTACATGGGCGACTGTGTTGGGAAGTGAAGTCCAACCAAGCCCTGTTGAGGAAAGCAAGCCCAAGACAAAGACAGTGGCACCCAGCTCAAAGCTGTTTAAACATCCATGGCAGATGGCACGCAGAGGAGGACCAGGGGAGCCCGAGTTTTGAAAAGGAAACCTCAATGATACAAACTGACACTGCCAGTCTGCACACACCCTGGAACTTCAAACAGAGGTGTGGTTGCACACATTGCATGCTGAGATTGCTTTGAAAATCTGTATGCAATGTATTAGGAAAAATCACATTGGATTACAGTTGGGGGGAATCTCTATGGCCATACTGTGGAGAATGCACATGTGCCTGTGTGGTCCATAGCTCCCTACCTGGACACACAGAGTAGTGAAGTTCGCACAAGCTTTGGCAATGCCTCAGAGGCACCTTCCCATCCTTGTACATAGCTCATGCAGCAACAGAGCAATGCCACCACGAACCTTACTGTGTCCCGTAGTAAGAGCTAGAGATGCCAAGTGTCCAGCACTGTTTTGAACGCTTAAAGTGTACCAATCCACTCAGCAAGCTTTCTAGCCCTATGAGGTATATTAATTATTGCCCCCATTTTACATTTGTAACACTTCCTTCTGAGGAAGCTAAGGGCTTTGAGAGGTAAAGTGAGTTGCTTAAAGCCCCTCAGCTAAAAAGTGACAAAGGCAGGATCTTTCTCTCAACTCTGCGCCCTTCATCAACAGTCCATATGGAAGAAAGGTTTCAAAATAATGTCCTAAATCTTTCTGGGCAAAACTCTACCTGTTATGTTAAAAATGCATTTCTTGGTTTTCACTTCTCCTAATTTTGGCAGCCATACTGGATTAGCTGGCTTGTCATCTCTCCTTCCAGGACCAGACTGACCCCAAGGCAGGGCAGTGTACATACATGGTCATTTGGACTCTATTAGAAACCCTGGGGACATACAGACACCCAGCTCTCTCCTGCTGGAATAAGTCCCTGGAAAAGTAGGGACACCTTTGTGACACATGTACCAGGGCACCTCTCCACTTCAGGGAACTCAGACCTGGCTACCAAAATATAAACGGGCTCACTCTAGTCTGTTCTGGGGAAGCATGGGGTGACAATCCTGAAAAACTGAGGGGGTGCATCAAAGTGGGGGTTGATGAAGCCTTTGGAAGCCACAGATGCTACACAGAAGTGGCACAAGCAGCTGGAAGGGATCCCTGTGAGTGAGCTCCTGTGCTCAAGTAGGGCCTGGGGCCTTCTCGTCAGTGAAGGGAAAGCTCTCCAGCTCCTGCTCTCTCTAAACCTCGTGGGCGGCTGCATGATTAAACAGATCACACAGACCTACCTTAGTCTCCTCTCCAGCCTCAGTTCTGAGCTATCCGAACCCCATCCAGGTGGACGGAGAGCAGCCAAGACAAAGTTGGCCATGCCAAATGGAACAGAGCCAACGGTGAGCCTGGGCGCACCTGTCCTGATTCACACTCCATGAAGCCAAAGTGAGCCCTGGACAAAACTCTCCACCCAACTTTCCTCCCCCAGGAGCTTTTAAAATCTCTTTTGTGTGGTGCCTGACCCACACATGGTATCATCTGAAGCATCATTCCTGTTGTTTCTGTATCTGTCTCTGTCAGTTGGTTCCACATTTGCTGGAGGACAGGGACTGTGTCTTTCCCACTTTGCTTTCTCTTGGGGCAGCTACTCTGCTTGATATACACAGAGCACATTTCTGGGAAATGCTGGTGAAATGGTCACAAAATGTAACCCACTTAATTCGACTTCAAGTTTATTAATTTTTTTGACCCTTGCACAGTCTGCCGGGCAGCTGTCACTGTCCTTGTCCTATTGCCCAGCAGGAGAAAGACAATGCCGAGGTCGAGCCCTCTTCTGGTTGAGCTGACTGTCTGGCTGTCCATCCTTAAGCTCTAACTCTGGATTTCACAACCACAGCTGTCCATACCGCTACTCTGTGCACTGGAGCTACATGAGTCTGACTGGTCACCGCAGCTCCATCTTACTGGGAAGAAACAAATCATCTACTTCTCTACAGTGTCATGCACTTGGGTCCTCTATTGGGAAATTCTACCTCTGGAAATTCCTTGTTCCCTCCAGACTCTGGTTCACACATCCTCAGAGTCTCTTAGTTCCTCCAGGTGGCTAAGGAGCCTCCTATGTCCTCTATGCTGTCTTCTGCTGTATCACAGCTCTTACACATAAGCTGGTTTTCTCCTCAGCCTCTCACTCCAGAATAAGGGTCCCTGAGGGCTGGAGCTGCTTCTTCTCTTCACAATGTTCAGCAAGGAAGCACTTAACAATTGTTGGCAGTAACAGTTTATTAAGCCTTTTTTTTTAGTGCTATTCATTGTGTTAGGCATATTCACATACACTGCTCTTGTTTAATCTCCCAATGTCCTACAGGATAGGTGTCAACTGCTTCATTCTGGGGATGAGAAATTAAGGCTAAAAGGGTCTCAGATTACATGTGAATAAAATTTCCTGCCTCAGCTCAGTCTGGTAAGATCCCAGAGTCTCCAGCACCCCTGTTTCCAAACACTGGGCAGGCCCAATGCCCTGGGGCAGAGCAGGATACGTGCTCTCCCATGGTCTGCCCTTGGCGGGCCTCTGGGCTGCTTCCTGCTCTGGCTCTGAGACCTGTGAAGGGAGCAGGTACCGTCCCCAGTCACGGACCAACAGGGCCACTAGAACTGCACCTCCACATCTCCTCATCCTTCCACTCAGGGGTCGTGTGAACTTGAGCTGGACCCAAGGAAGTCAGTTCTGCTCACCATAAAGGACTTTCAGTTAAGAATAATCACACTAAACTGAGTTATTTCAAAGGAGATTTAAATGTATATAAAATACACGTAGAACTGAATTGATGAACTGTCAAAAACCTGATTAAATCTTAGTCTTGTTCTGCAACTTCGAAATCACTAAAGAAGAAAAATAGCTCAAAGAAGCTAAATCACTGAAATCCGGTATTTATAAAAGGCCTGCAACAGTGCCGGGCGTGGTGGCTCACGCCTGTAATCCCAGCACTCGGGAGGCAGAGACAGGCGGATTGCCGAGTTCCAGGCTTGCCTGGGCTACATAGGGAGCTCAGAGTCAGCCTGAACTACAAAGAGAGACCCTGTCTCAAAAAAAAAAAAAAAAAAAGGCCTGCAAGATTCTATGCAAAGTATAAAACATTCTTTATTAGCTATATAGTACATGTTAATAAGCATAAAGTAGGCCACTGAAGTTTAAAAATGATCTATTCATGATAATCACTTTCTTCCCTACTACTGTAGAAGTAAACATCTTATTCTGGGTGCAAGTCTCAGAGTTAGCTCTTTCTAAAAATGATTCTAACTTGTTTTAGATTTGTGCTTACTTTAAAAAAAATCTTAGTAACTAACTTAATAGCTCATTACTTTAGTATTCAGAAAATTATTTAGAATTTAAGAGCAGAATTTCATGTTAAATCACAAAGATATAATAGTTGGCGTAAAGGAAAGAGTCCTGAAAATTTCATGATTTAGGCAAACATAGCTTAAGTTCCTAAAGTTCTTTATTATCTGGTGCAGTATCTAAAAATTTCATTTTTCCTACCAAGGAATACCTTTTCTTCCCCACCTTTAAAGCCTTATTAAAGAATAAGGAGCCAGTAGACGGTGTATATATTCATGGTGGACAATGTTTTCAAATATGTATAAATTTTGGAATGATTAAATCAAGCTAATTAATGTAGCCAAGAAATCCCTTAATTTACCTGCATGGATTGAAACAAACTTTATATCTCTAGCTAATTCAAAGTCTTCTTATAGACCAAAAGTATAAAGTATGACTCAATGCAATCCATGATTTTTCAAGAGCAACTCATATCTGAACAGACTACTGGTATGAAATAAGCAATTAAATCTTCCATCATTCTTCATCACTTAAGAAAAAGTACTTATTTTCTTAGAAGGCTATTTTAGAAGCCTTAAGAAATATGGTTGGTAGACTTAAATATATTATTGTACAACTGGTATCTTCCTAATTGAAGAATTAGTTGTCATAGTAGGAACTCCCACACCTCATCAAGCAACCACACCTTCCTAACAGTGGGATGGCTGATCAGACCCAGGGGTCTGGAATGCCCTCAACCTCAAGCAGGGACCATCAACCTCCAAGTGGCTGCAGGAAAGCTAACTGCTGCAGGACAGCTCTCCGAGGCTATGGTCAAACAGAGCAAACCCATAAGGAGTTTGGTAGAGGCCAGGGTTACAAAAGAGGTAGATGCCACTGTAGAACAAGACTCAAAGGAGATTCTCAGCTCCCCTTAGGTTTGTTCCTAGACTGAACTTAAGGACTCTTGGCAGAACTCCTCACTGTTCATCCTACTAGTGCCATGTAGTAAAAATGCCTCCATGCACAACCCTGAAAGTGTTTACATTTGAATTAGCAACCGCAAACCTTTCACTCTTCAGCTGGCAAGATGAGTGTGTTCATACAAGCCATGTGCTCCCTGTTTTGTTCCATTGTTTGTATGAAGTACAAGGAAAAATGCCTTTTGTAAGGCAAAGAAAAGTCACAGGTGTTTCTTTTTTATATAGGCTGCGTCAAGAGAACAGGCAGTATGAAGAGTTAAAGCTCTGACTACTATATAGCAGACTAGATAGTGTGATGGCTCCTCTGTTCATTACACCAGCAATCAAACAGATTTGTTAATTTAATTAACTTTAGATAGAATTATGTGACTAAATTATACTTAAACCACAACCAAACTTTTTTTTTTTTTTTTTGAGACAGGGTCTTACCTTGTAGTTCAGGCTGGCCCTGAGCTCACTATGGAGCCCAGGCAAGCCTCAAACTCAGCAATCCTCCTGCCTCTGCCTACCGAGTGCTGGGATTACAGGCATGAGCCACCACACCCGGTACTGTGGTATGTGGTATTGATTGCTGGTGGGCGTGAGTCTCCACGCCCAGCATTGTATGCGGTTACCGGGATCAAACTCAGGACCTTACACTTGCGAGGCAGGCACTGGAACCACTGAGGTAAATCTCCGGCCCACAACCAAGCATTTTTGAGCATCTTATTTTAGTATAAAATAATTTCCTACTTCATTTTCTTTGCTTCTCCCTTGGTGATTCCTCTTCCCCAGCCTCTTCTACTCACTTTTCCCCATAACTATTTATTATAAATGTCAATGTGAATCTTTGAGTTTTTTCATTTCCTTAGGAAGCTTTTACATGCTCAAAGATTCATAGCACCATTCTTTTAGGAACCTCATGGTAATCTCTGTCTTGTTCCACCTTTAATGTCCAAGCACTGCAAAACTCATTGTTTTCCTCCTCAAATGATCCATCATTATTCATAATACTACACATGTTCTTGGTGAACTCTATGGCTATGCTAGAGCTTTAACGCTTTTGCATACAACCAGGTATTATTTTTTTCCTTTACATATTTCAGGGGCATAAGTCTCTACCCGAGCTGATTTATGCCTATCCTTGAGGCCTTCTCCCTGTCCCCAATTACTGGTGCTTACAATCAACTCTGCACATGGCAGATAAAACCAGTGTCCTCTTATATTGTTTTGCTCATGTTACTAACTTCCTTGAAACTCTGAAATGGTTTCCATTTGTGTGCTGCATTAACGCCTGATTAGTGCTTTTAAAATCCTTTAATAGCCCAGCACCCTGTATCTAACTGTCCTCTTTTCTTGCCATGACTCACCTGTTCTCACCACTATGGCAAAGCACTGGGAGTCTTGGATCATACACACCAGCAGGAACATTGTGAAATCCAGAAGGGTTCTGAGTACATTTTTCTGCACACATTGGTGACTGAGACTTTTCAAACAAAAGATGAAGCTCTAGCGTCTATCTGACAATAATGCTGTAGCTAGTGTCTTAGGCCTCCTACTTCCTTTTCAAAAAATGTTTTTGCTACACCCCACAGCATTAATTTTCAGATATTTTGGGAATGACATCATTACTGCTCTCTATGCATTTATGAACTTTCTGGATCATATTTTTCCTGGTAATAGGAAGCAAGCAAGAGGGAGATGTTTGCATGTGAGAGGTCCATGTATTTTTTTTCTGGGGGCCATGAGAGTCATTCAGGACATCAAGAGATTCATCAAACAATGAGGCCAAAATCCAGATCTGCTCAAGCAGTCCACAGATCAGTGTCACCCACAGAGAAGAGCAGCGGGGTCTTCACTGTCTTTCACAGTGTTCCTTCTCTTCAGGCTCTGAGTCACCAGACACGCTATTCCTTCCCCACCTGGCAACACTTCCATCTTCCCTTAGCAAATTAGCCCTCAGTGTCCCGCAAAATATGGCTCACTAGTCAATTCTTTACAAAATCATTCCAGACCAACCACATGTGGCAAAGATGCACCATCTACACCAGGGCCCCTGTATTCCTGTCATCTAATTTTCCTCCATTTTGTCATCACTCATCATTTCTTAAGGGTCAACACCCAGGCGCACACATATTCTCACAATGACCCTGTTTTGGGGGAGGAGTTTGTATTATTTCCTGGTTGGCTTATGCCTTTATTTTCCCCCTTGAAATCTCCTTAAGATCTTATTATTGGATGCAGTGTAGGCTCTGGAACTCTGACAAATATAGCAAATGCAGTTTAAAGAACATTTTTAAACAATCAGGTTTAGAATCTGTAACACTACAAAATTAATACCTTACTGACAATTTTGAAGCAAAAAACGGGAAAACTCTTGCTTTTCTTATCCTTTACTTTTTTCCTCATTCCCCTCCCTTCCCTTTAACCATTTTCTTCCCTACTTACAAAAGCTTTGTTTTCAGTTTTTTCCTTTTCCCTCCCTGCCCCACCTGTTTTACCCTTGTTTTCATTTATGGAATTAAACACTGATGACTGCCTAGCCTGCAATCTGATTTCAGTAACTCCAATGGGATGAGAAGTTTTCCCAGTGAAGGGTAAGAAGAGTAACTTTCCAAAATGTTTTTATCATCACATTCATACTGTCATATGAAAAGCCAAACAATATTGCTAGGATATGTGATCAAGTAAAAAGGAGTCATTGTAACTGCTTAGTGAACAAGCCTATCCGTTTTTAATTTCTACAAGACCAGCCGTTTGATCTTACATAAACTGTCTTGAAGCCTTACAGAACAAGGCTGAGCACAGGGCTGGTTGAACCACTTTGCACTATTTTTTAAAAATCTATTTATGCAAACTACCTCTACCACTGTAAGTTTCCCTCACTCCTTCAGGTCTTGGGCAGTTCCGAGTGTGTTGTCTTTAATAGTGCTTCAAAGATGAGCAAGAATGATCTGTGTTCAAGTCATGCTCCCAGGTACTTCAAAACAGTTTTTAATTTTCATGCCCCTAACTATAACCACACTCCTACCAATTCCTTTTCCACCTACCACCTTCTGACTAGAGGCAAATCTTAGGCTGGAAAAGTACAATGTCATATTTACTAAATGATTCTTGTAAGAAACACTGTTGTTCATATCATTATATGAAGTCAGTCTAAAAAACAGGTAAAAAAGGGGATGGGTACCATATGAGATTTAGGTTCAGGTTTTCTATAACAATCTGACCAATCTACTTCTTATCCCTATCATTTTTTTCATATGTTTGAAATAAATCACCCATATTTTAGGAATGAATTAGCCTTTTTGGTAACCTAAGAGGGCTATTAGAGTGTTGGAACACAACACCTTAGGTGGGCTTCTGTTCCTCACTACTTCTGGCCCACCAAGTCCTTCTAATTTTATCCCATGTCTCCACCACCATTTGACTGTAGTCTTTCAAAATCTTCACTACAAACCAATCATGGTTCCACTTGAATCCCTCTTCCATTAAGGGCTCAGACCATTGATCTCAAAGGCAGATGGTTCCCTGTTCAAATCCCTTTGAAGACTTCCCAAAGCCAATAGAAAATGTAGCTTCCAAATCTTCTAGAGCTTGTTTCCTATCATACACGAGCATGATGTCAAGCTTTGGTGTGCCTAAGATGCCCTAGGAAGCTTGAAAATCCAAGTTTCTGGGCCTTGTTCAAAAAATGTTAATTCAGTACTGTGTAGAAGATCACACACTTGAGATCACGTCTTGTGATTTATCTGGGAGGACTCTGTTCTAGTACTTAACTACTTGTACGAACTTAGGCTGTAGTAAGTTTCACTTCATCTTTGCTTGGGATCTTCTTTCCAATTGGCTGCAACATCTTTGCCACCACTGCTTAGGCTCCCCTCTTTTTTAAAAGCTCACTCAGGTTCAGCCCCCTTCCCATAGGGCCCATGTGCTCTCAGCACCCCTCCTGTTTTGCATGTTCGAGTTGTTTTTTTTTTTTAAAGAACTAACCATTTTAACTGATGGTGTTTACATTTGGCTTATTAGATTTGTGGTTGTTGAAATAATGTTTGTTCTGTGCTACAACAAAGTCTATGACAAAACAGTATTGCCAGAGACAAGGTAACCCTCATGAACCTAAAGAAAGTATCAGGGTTTGAGAAAAAAATCCTTACACCAATTCTCAAAACCCAGAACAGGTGAAGAGCTCGGGTTCTGATGTTATTCTGCCTGGGTCCCAGCCTAGCTCGGTCACATACTTACTTTGTGCTTTTTCTTTGGGCCTTGATTTTCTACCAGTTCACAAGGTTGCCATGTGGTCAAAAGGTATCACCCAAGTCACTGTCCCCTCACCTTCAGAGGAAAGGTGTGCAAACTGGTGGAACATGCAAATGCAGTTGAGGGAAAGGTTTAGCACTGTGGATGCTGCTTCTTTAACCGGAAACACTGCCAAAAATTAAGTTACTGCAAAACAGCTAACTTTGTTGTCTTTGTACCCAAATACTGCTAGTATGATCCCATAGACCATCTGATACTGTATCTTACAGATTCTATATAGAAATAACTTAATTCACTAAGATCTTATAGAAACTCTTATAGAAACCACTAGCCATTTTCCCTTTTGTATTATAAACTTCTTACACATTTTCTGTAGTTTTGTTGTGCGCATCCCTGTTACCTCAGATAAGATAATTTAAGGCATCTATGGACCTTGAGCAACAACACAACTAAGAAAGGTTTGGAGCAAGGGGTCAGCAGACAGAGCTGGTTGGGCAAAGAGCCCGCGAAAGAGCTGCCTCCTGGGGGTGGGAATCCCATCCTCCAGCAGCCCAGAGCACCTGCTGGGTACACAAGGGTGCTGTGTACCAAGTTAGGTATTTGCTTCTAACAACAGGTTTTGTTTTTCCTTCAATTCTGTATTCTCAGGGCCTACTGCCATGTTTGGACAGAGCTGGCCCTCAATAAATGTTTGCTAAATGATGTTTCTTTAGCATAATTTGAGACAGTGATATTTTGTTCCAGGATGTTGCCCAGAAAAGGTATAGTCCAACAGATCTTTGTGCACTTGATAGGGATCGTGAAAACAAATCTTAGCATATTTTCACAAATTCAAGAATAGAAACTCTGATGCCTGAATTGTGCTGTCACAGTCAACAGATTCCCAGTCACTGGAGGTGAGACTTGCTTAACTATATGTCTTCAGCAGAGCTATGTCTAACATCACACAGGATTCCTTTTTCTCTGCATGCCCCATAAATATCTTTGTTCTTCTGGTTTGGTATCTAAGCTTTCTAAGTACAGTATGATTTTCTCTGAATTCAAAGCCAATTTTCCTCATCATCGTTAGGACTAACATTCTGAAATTCAAGTAAAATTTCCAAATTCACTTCCTTAAAGTGAAGGTGCCCTAGGTAAAGCGTGTCATGATCCATCTGCTGGCCATGCTAGGAATGCAGGAGTCACCCCAACTCTTCGTCCACCTGCTGAACCACTGGTGAGTGCCAGTGGGTCTGCATGAGGCCTTCTCACCACACATTTGCTTCTTTCCATTCACATTGCCCTATTTAGCTCAACCCATGAGCTTTACTGAGGTCACCAGCTAGCAGATGACACTGTCTCCAGTTTTACTGCCGTTTACTTTCCACAATTCCTATACCACCTGTAGCCAGAAGTATCTTTCCAAATACAGTTTCTTCTGCCAAACATCCACTCATCATTCTTTCTCATCCTTGGGATAGTGTCACTGCTCCTCTCTCAATACATCCACCTCACAATCTCTTTTCCAGCCACATTCCACATTATGCCAACCTTCACACACATGGGGGCCGTTGCCCTGCAGACCCTCAGCTATCTTCAGGAAATATCCACATCCTGTGGTTCTTAGGCTCAATGCACTTGCAGAATGTTGGCTCTAGCTGCAAGCTGTTATTAAGGCCTTCCTATGTGCCACCTAAGCTCATAATGAGTACTGACAATCTAATAGGTAACTACTACTTTTCATCTGCCCAAACACATATAGGAAGGAAAGGGTTGAGTCTTCATGCTGATTTTATATTTGCATAATAATTAACAAAGAGTAGTTAAAATGAGCACTTTACTAAGAATCCAACCTTAGAAAATGGGTTACCTACCATGGCTCTTTCCTGTGAATCCACGCCAATGTATTAGAAAATGTACTGATGACAGACAAGAGCTGTGTCATCCTTTGGGGGGCGTTTGTGTTTTACAAGGTAAACTATCCATCCAACACAGAAATGATTTTCAAATCACTGGTTGAACAAAGCTGGAGTAGGGAGCAAGTGATTGCCTTAATGTGTCTTCATTTTTACCCTTGAGCCCTAAATTGCTGGCTTCTCTGATTACCTCCTTAAAATGATTTAAACTAGTAGGCTCCCCACGTATCTCTGAAACCCTCCTCCTAATGCAAGAAGAAAATGTGTGAAATTTTGAATTCAAAAATCAAACTAAAAAATATCAAGCTAAAAAAAACCGTAAAAAACTTTCCAGGCCAAGTAACTGAGACCAAAATTTGAATTTTTTAAGGTGGTACTGGGGATTGAACTCACAACCTTGTGCTTGCAAGGCAGGCAGTGGTACTACTGAGCTCAACCTCTGGCCCAATTTTTTTTTTTTTTTTTTTTTTTTTTTGCCAGTAACAGGGATCGAACTCAGGACTTTGCTGGGCAGGCGCAGAACCATACCAAAATTTTTTTTGTTTTTGATACAGGGTCTTATTTTGTAGTTCAGGCTGGCCCTGAGCTCACTATGTAGCCCAGGTAAGCCTGGAATTCAGCAGTCCTCCTGCCTCTGCCTCCCGAGTGCTGGTTTACAGCTGTGAGTCATCATGCCTGGCACTGTGGCATGTGGTACTGATTGCTGGTGGGCATGAGTCACCACACCTGGTATTGTTGTATGTGGTTACTGGGGATCGAACCAGGGACCTTGCACTTACTAGGTAGGCACTAGAACCACAGAGCTAAATCTCTGGTCCCTGAGTTAAATCTCCAGCCCCGGACCAAAATTTGACTGACTTGATGTGGTAAATTTTGCCAAAGTTTTTACCTTTAAAAGTTTAAAAAGATAGCAAAAATGAAACAAAAATTATTAATCTCAGGCACGATCTATTGTTTTAAAAGAGGTTAAAAGTGAATAAATATATTTTAGTTGGCTTAAATAAGTTTCTTTGGCACACACAGAAATCCTAAGATTGACTTCAAAGTGTTGTATTATTTTGAAGGCAATCTTGAGTCCTTAAATATTAATTAAATTTCTGAGAAAGGAGCTTATTTTGAATTTAGCATATTATACAAATAAATGTGAAACACCAAGTGAAACAGAAGGGCAAAATTATGAAAAGCTGATTTGATTTTATTCTCAAGAGGCTGTTGGACTAAAGCTGAATGACTTACATAAATACCTTTGGCATTTGTTGGATCCTGTTCCTAAACACAATGTTCATATTTCATCTATAATAAGAAAAGCATCTCAAAGATTTGCAAGGCACTAGTCTTGCAAGCATCCAGTTTGGTGTCTTGAGTAAAGTGAGATTGGCAGAGTCAGCTTAATCCATAATGGAAAGTTGTGATCGGGCTGCTTTGGCTACCTGGCAGCTGCTCTGGGAGGAGTCCACTGGCTAAATCAGCCTGCACACAGGACGCCGCCTCACCCCGCATGGCTCCCCCTGGGCCAGCACTGACACTCACGCAGAGCAGGGGGCCCAGAACACAAACTCAATCACACTTTGGGGGGATTTCCAAGAAACATAATAGGAGGGTGGTTTTCATTACACATGAAGCTACACTAAGAAGAAACTGCTGTTTTAATTCTTCGTATTTATATATCAGGAAAGTGTTACATTTCAGAGCTAAAGGAAATGGAATCTGTTGACATGTGTACTAGCTAAGCAAACCCCAATTTCTATAGTTAAAGCTTATCATCATTCTGGGTTTCTGATTTGTTTTTTCCAGCGCTCAGAGCCAGTTTCATGGCTTGATCTCTGCTGCATTGCATGCTGCTTCCTATCCCATTCTTCCAACACACAGCATCTTCTGGTTTTCCTTGTTTAACCCAAGTGGTCAGCCATACCTATATAATTCACACTTTAAAAAGTATGTTTTTTACAGATTAAATGTCTGGAGGGCTGTGTGATCCTCTTACTCATTAAAGCTAAATTAATGTTCATTAAGTTTGTGTTTGCTAGAACTTATTTGTTAGTCATCAAAACACATGCCTACTTTAATGCCTTGAGTTTCTGGGGGGGGGGGCTGGACTTGGAAGGACCAGGGGAAGAAGTCTGGAAAGGAAGCTCTTTAGAAACTAGATATTGTAAGCAGGTTTTACAAGGTTCTTAACTAACACTACGTGTTTCCATGTTGTGTGTAGTGACCTGTTAGATGACGAGTGACATAACATCAGAGCTGAAAGAAAAGTACCAGTGGTTTTTCTGTGTTCCTCGGTCACTCCTCCTAGTAACCCTTTCCCTGCGGTGAGTTGGAGCTGCTCCCTTCACATACCCACATAGACAGAGTCCTCAGGCACTGTCCTTGGGTGGACATGCAGAAACATGTCTTTAAACATCTCAAAGACAAATACAAGGAAGTCTGGGTGCCTTGATTTTTTTCCCAAGGGAAAAGGGCATTCCAAATGTGACATTATTTTGAATGCAAGATAAAAAGGAGGAAAACATTTAAAATTTTCCATACTAACAGACCTAAACAAAATGAAGGTAACATGTTTACTTTCCTATATTTTCTTCAGAATAATCCAGCACAGTTTGATACAAATACATGTGGAATTTTTTTGCTCATTTTCAATCATAAGTGCCTGTTGACAGTACATTTGCTTCACATAGCTCTGAGGCTGGAAACAGGGTAGACCTTGATAAAAATGCCTCTGCATAGGGGGCCCAAGTAGTTTAGGCTGGTGGATCTCACTTTCTCCTTTTGCTTATCCCTAATTTTTGGTTCTCAAACCTTTCCTCTCTTCCCTCTTCCTTCATTCCATCTTTACTTCTATCTCAGTCTGGCATCTTGGTCTTCTATCAACTTTCACTTCAGAAAATGGTACTAACAGCATCAGACCATTTTCCTGGACATTAACTGAATATAGTGATTGACAGCTTACAAAGCCCTGTGATATCTAAACCCCCTTTTAATTCTCAAAGCCACGGGCTGTGAAGGCTCATGAGAATATTAGCCTCTGTTCCCAGTAACTCTCCTGAGCCTCAGAGTCAGTGTTTCTGCCAGGCCTCTGGAATTTATTCAGAGACAGGCTGGTTAGAACACGTGGGAAGCAGGACCAACAGCCAAGGGACAGATATGAAGAACACAGATGGCATAACTATAGAAAACAATTACCAGTCTTCATAGATGTAAATTATCCCCTCTTTACCTATGTAACAGCTTTCTCACTAACTCACCAGGCATTAGAAGAAATTTATCTTACTGCAAAAATCGTTGAGCTAGGGTCAGAAATTTAGCTCAGTGCTTCAGGCACCTGCCTGGTAAGTGTAAGGTCCCTGGTTTGATTCCTGGTAACCACATACAACAATACTGGGTGTAGTGACTCACACCCACCAGCAATCAGTACCATGTACCACAGTGCCAGGCATGGTGGCTCACGCCTGTCATCCCAGCACTTGGCAGAGGCAGGAGGATTGCTGATTTCAAGGCTTGCCTGGGCTACATAGTGAGCTCAGGACCAGCCTGAACTACAAAGCAAGACCTGTCTCAAAAAAAAAAAAAAAATCGTTGAGCTAGAAATTGAAAATGAATTATGGCCCCAAAGAAAAAAAAAGAAAAAAACATGGAGAAGGCCACCTCTAATTGTTTTTTTTTGTTTTTTTTTAATTTTTGAGACAGGGTCTTACTTTGTAGTTCACGCTGGC
>PVIC010015843.1:0-34677 GCA_004025085.1 Thryonomys swinderianus
CAGGCGTGAGCCACCACGTCCGGCATTGTGGTATGCGGTGTTGATTGTGGTGGGCGTGTCTCCACGCCCAGCATTATATGTAGTTACCGGGGATCGAACTCAGGTCCTTGCGCTTGCGAGGCAGGCGCCGGAACCACTGAGCCAACCCTCCGGCAGGTCATCTTTCTTAATACGGTAAGTTGTGCGAGTTACAGAGCCGATTCCTGGCCCTGGTGAGACCATGCTCTTTGATCAGGGACTATGCTTCCTGTCTCTCTGCCATCGTGCCTTTCAAGCATAATAACTGCGTTCAAAGTCAGGCTGTTAAAATGTAATTATTGTTTGTGAGCGCTGGGATGAAGGGAAGATCTCAGTGTTCATGGAGATAAGATGAGTTTCTTTTTGTAGAGTCACCACCTACAAAGGAACATGGGCCACAGTGGTTTTTGTTGGAGCCCTTCCTGTAAGGGTTATTATTCCAGTTCGGAAACTGCTGGATGTCAGTAGGCCAAAATCCTCCCAGTGTGTGCGTGAGAGCCATTTATAAATTGCTGAGCATGGTGCAGTTTTTATTCACAATCACCTGAACCTGAAATCAGTCCAGGGAGGTAGATTGGATTATCCTGACCTGAAAGAAGACACTGTGGGGAAGAGGGAAGTTGCTAGCCCAGGACTGCAGGAGTTGAGTGTGTACATCGAGATACACACTCGGGCCTCACAGCTTCTAGATTCAGCCCTTTACTCCCTATGATTCCCACAGTCAGACACCTCACTGTGAATCTGGCATCCTCCATTTCCTTGGGTCAGCTTGTTGCAAAATGCGTGTGGGAAGCATGTAAACATTTAGGTTCAGTCACTGTAGATACCAGAAATCGATTATTGAGAACTCTTACAGTCTCCACCACCTGGCGAAGTCTGCTTACAGGAAGATTGTCCCTTGATGGTCGACTGAGTGAGCCTCAGCCTGGGAAGTCCCACCCGGGCCCCGCTCCTGACCTGTGTAAATGTGCCTCACAAGCCTGTATTGCATGGAAAAGTCTTTGGAAATAATGGTGTAATTAAGCAGATGTGGCGTGTCATATTGCAAATTGTCAATAATTACAATTTAAATAGTCTTGTGTACGTGTGCTTGCAAACCATAAGTACCTTCCCCGGGGATTGTGGGTGGGGACACGATTTTCAGTGGGAACAAAACTTCATAATAATATATGGTACAGATTTCCTTTCTCGGTTTTATCTTCAAAAGTGCCCACTGTTGTCTAATGGATGCATCATCTGCCCGCTTGTAGGTATGAGTTTGGTCAGGCTCTCTTCACTGGTTGGGCCGCTGCCTCTCTCTGCCTCCTGGGAGGTGCCCTGCTGTGCTGCTGCTGTCCTCAAAAGGCAACCTCTTACCCGACGCCAAGACCTTATCCAAAAACTGCACCTTCCACTGGGAAAGACTACGTGTGAAGGAGGCAGAAGAAGATGATCCTTTTGGAACAAACAGAAAATGAACTTTGAAACAGCATCATTGACCCGAGATCATAGACTTTTGACTTGCAATCTGAACTGCGGTATTACAAAAGAAACCCTATTTTTTATAAAAGCCAATCGTTAGGAGTAGCCTAGTCTTATTTTCCCTTCTTTCCTGGGCAGGAGAGGAAAGGCTTTTCCGTGCGTATCACCGCTTCTACTGAGTAGTCATACCCGAGTGGGAGGAGGGATTGCTCCTGGAATATGTATAGATGTGTATATATACGAGTTTTTCTATAAAAATTTAGTAAGAACCTCTTATTATGTTGGTATCAGCATACTTCAAATATCTCTAAAGTAGAAAAGATATATCTAATTCCCTTTTGATTAAGAAGTTTACTGGAATATTTTTCCTTCTTCTCTCTTTACAAATATACAACAGTTCAGATATCATTTAATCCCCTTCTAAGATTTTGCTGTCTTGGCCATAAGACCAGAATTTGTTACCAGGTAGCAATTCTTTCTGTTCTTTGTGTGTAACCCTTGTGTATGCTCATTTTATTTTGTTTCATTTTGTTTTTAATCTCATAAGAGTTGTTTGTTCATGGGCCCTTATTTTTACTTGTTAAGGTTGGTCTCTGACTCCATGATAATGCATGTCATAGCCTAAATTTTAAGATAAAACTCCAACAAAATCACCTTTAAAATTCAGTGCAGTGACACCCCATCTTCCTCTATGACCCGATGGTATTTTCCTATTGACCTTCCCACCTGTTCCCTGTACTTTGACCTTAAGCACTCTTATTTGTTTTGAAAATATTTGTTTCACTGAGTAGCCACTGGAACATTGTGAAATAGCTTTATTGACTGAATTTTTAAAGGTATTTATTCACAGTTGTAAATCCCCCCACCCCAGACTACCTAGTTCTTTGTCCCTTTTTGGTTAGATTTTTGTTTCATATAGAAGTGTCAGATAGTTTACTCTGCCCTAGCAAGGTGTGGTCTGTTTATCCAAACAAAGTGCTAGACTTGCTGGAATGTCATCTGGTGACAAATATTCTCTCAGTAGCTGGGATCAAGTCACTTAATCTTTCTACCTCTTTTCCCATCTGTTAAATGGAGATAATTAGGCTTAACCAGCTGGTAGAAGTAATGTGAGTATTAATTAGTTGATATGACTCTCAGTCCTTTAATAGGAACTATACCTAAGTAGTGCTTTTCTTTGCTCAGTTGACAATTTTGAAGTCACAGAATAAAACTAAACACATGACTTCACATTGTCCAGAATCTTTGTATTTCAGAGGCCCAGGACCTGTCCCATAGCTATGCCTGGCACGTTCTTGGTGCCAGCTTCCATTTCCATATGATTTCATTTGAGCAAGATGACGATGAAAAAAAAAAAAAGGTGTTGGCTTTGGTGTCTGGTGTCTGGAGCTCTGACTTTGAATACTGGTGCTATCAATTATTCTGAGGTTGGGTAAGATGCTTCGCTGCGCTATATTGTAGTCCCAGACTTGCCTGTGTTCACAGAGATGTTCTGAGGATCCAGTGAGAGAGGATACATAAAGTAAAATGTGCTGTGTTAGGGGAAGGAGTTAAGGAAATGAAGTGTATGACTTTTGAAATGACTGAAAGGTTTTAAAACTGGGGTGTCTTGCATTCCCCACCTTCGCCAGAAGGGACACACTAAGGTGAAGTTCAGCTTACTACATAGGAGGAATGGTGAGGAAGTTCTAGTTCCTTCCACTGGTGTGGGCTGATGGTTTTGCAGCTAAGTCTGTGTAATGGAGGAAGTAAAAACCTATGTCCTGGCAGAGCCAGTAATGTAAAGGAGCTTTTGAAGAACATCTTGCAAGGGGATGTAGGGTGCTACTTGCTAAGTGTTAGTTTCAGAGATGTTACAGTCTGTGCTGTGACCACTCTTCACGTGCCTGAGGGATGGTATTTCATGGGAAAATCACATGGGGAAAGTTATGCAGACAGCTACATCATGAAGATATGGAACAGGTGATCTTTACTGTGCCTTCCAAACCTGACAGAATCCTTCTAGAAGTTAGCATTCAAACAGCCTTTTCCACTTACATCGCTCCTGAGGATGCATTAGTATAAATGGATAAATTCCAAACTTGTCTGGAGTCATAAATGATCCAACAGGATTTTTATGCCAAAATTTATCCAGTTTTGATATTTATATAGCCTACTACTGTGCCTTGAAGTGGACCAATGAATACCAGGGGAGAGGGGAAATTGGAATTTGTATAAAGCATTACTCTTTTTCAATAAAATTTTTTTTATAAAAGAACCCATGGTTTGTTCCCTTACCATGTATTTCAAGATGTTCATGCTGGCAAGAGGAAGTGGTCTGAGGTGACTGATTCACTTAGCTCCCGGGAAAGGCTGTGACGGCCCTGAACCCTACACATCAGATGTGCGTCTGCCTCTTCTCCACGGCGTGATCCGTCCCTCTCAGACTGAGATCCTCTCCAGGCTGATAAGAAGGAGGGATCAGGAAATACTGCACAAGTAGTTTGTAATCCAGGGACCAGCTACACAGCACGGGGATACATGAAGAGCAAGGGGCAGCAGGCTGGAGCTCCATGGCTCTGTGTAGTGAGTGTTATCAACACTCCCTCTTGGGAAAGCAGGTGATGAGAATTATTCACTCATTTTCTTAATACAGCAGCCACAGATAATTGTAAGATGGGCCTCTCCCTGGACAATTTCCATATTAATAAGACAAGCCCCAAAGCTCAAATAAAGCAACTTTACTGTGAAGTCTGAGTCATTCGCACAATGGAAAGAGGGGGCCGGACCAACATAGTCCAGGCCTAAGAGTAGGATAAGGAATGTTTAGTGGGGAGAGAAATGAGCTCAAAGGTGAGCGTTGGTTCTGCCATGATCGGCCACGTGAGCTCTGGCGAACCCCACCTATTGTTTCCTAACTGGTAAATTGCCTTTAAATTAAACTGATACGGCAGAAGTCAGTGTGATTCTGCAAAGCTTAATATTGAATAGTGAAGCTCAGGCTCACGAAACTTGAGTAGCATGTAGGTGCTCTGAAGACAACCTGGAGAGCAAGCTGGACCGGAAGTCACGCCAAGGGGACATCCTCTCCTATCACTCGCATCCGAGTAACACTGTTACTTGGCCTTTGTTTTCTCCTCATTTAGTGCAAACTCTACCTTTGTTTTCTCTTCATTTAGTGCTTTCCCTCCAGATTCAGAGGAACCTCCACTGAGTTGCACATTCTGAGCTCGTGAATCCTACCATTACCTGCTGGCTGTTTTCTCTTTTCCTTTGCAGGTAACTCAGGTGAACAGTTTGTGATTTCTCTTCCTCACTCAAGGTGTTTCCCCACTGAGCCCTAAAAATGTCTTATTTACCAATCTGCAGAAACTCGTAGAACTCCTGGTGTGTCCCTGGGTGATGAAGGTAAATAGCTTGTTGAGGTCGAAACTGCTAGAAACTTCTGCAGAGTGAACTTTGTTAAATCTCATGGTGCTTTGGTACTTGACTTCCACTGATAGATTTTTCCAAACTATCCAATACTGGCCATTGGAAATAAGATATGAATTCCTTAATATCTACTGGATATCTACCATGCACTTATGCCATTAAATGGAAGCAGGTTAAAGGAGACACAAAATTAGTAAGACACAGTCCAGGCCTAAGAGTAGGATAAAGAATGTTTAGTAGGGAGAGAAACGAAATTAAATGTGAACATTGGTTCCGCCATGACCAGCCATGTGAGCTCTGGCCAACCCCACCTACTGTTTCCTAACTGGTAAAATCAAAGGTGTAGATTCATGCAGTTTTTCTTCTCCTTAATAACAAGTTGAGATCTCCTGGATGATCTTGACTTTCTAATTCCAGAGCCCTGTCTCTAAGCAGAGCAAAAACTTGGCTGAGCTTCTCTGGGACTCTGACATGTAGTTTGGATTGCAAACTACCAGGCTACACCGTCTCAGAGAACCAATGAAACCCCAAAACACTTCTGAGTAAGCACACATGCAGGACTCAGTAGGGTACATTACTGTCTATTCACCCCCCTTTGTAATGTAAAGGAAGAGAAAATGTTACAGAGACATGGTCTGCAAAAGCTCTCACGAAATTTTTTTGGTAAGTGAACTCCCTTCTTATCATTCTATCTTGTTTTACTTCCAAAGATATTATTATTATAAAAAATGCCATTTCAAAAAACATCTGGACTGGAGGGTTAGCTCAGTGGTTCCGGCGCCTGCCTCGCAAGCGCAAGGTTCTGAGTTCGATCCCGGTAACCACACACAATGCTGGGCGTGGAGACTCACGCCCACCAGCAATCAATACCACACACCACGGTGCCGGACGTGGTGGCTCACGCCTGTCATCCCAGCACTCAGGAGGCAGAGACAGGAGGATTGCTGAGTTCGCGGCAGCTTGCCTGGGCTACATAGTGCAGGGCCAGCCTGAACTACAAAGCGAGACCCTGTCTCAAAAACAACAACAAAAAAAACCTTCCTGTTCAACAGTATAGGTATGAAAAGATAAATAGCACCATGTAAGTGGAGCCTGAATGACTTTTATTTTTAAGTGAGTTTTCAAGGAAATCTTTAGTCAAGGCATAGCCTTGCCTCAGTTGGTTTTGAATTGATTTTCTGTGATTTAAATTGATTTATTTCATTTTAAAAAATCTAGCACTTTGATCTCCCCCCTGAGAAAAAGAAATAAACATACACAAACACACACATACACCCACACACATATACATACACCAATAATGAAAAATATTAAAAAGCGATGAGTACTAGTTTATGGGCATTTTTTTTTAAATCAGTTTTGTCAAAACTATTTTTCCATTCTGTGGGTTGTCTCTTCACCTCATTGGTCTTTTCCTTTGTTGGACAAAAACTTTCTGACTTGATGTGCTTGATCCCACTTGGTGTTTCTTTGTAGTCCTGTATTTCCTCTGTGATTGGAATTTTTTTTTTTTTTTTGAGACAGGGTCACGCTTTGTAGTTCAGGCTGGCTCTGAGCTCACTAAGTAGCCCAGGCAAGCCTTGAACTCAGCAATCCTCCTGCCTCTGCCTCCCGAGTGCTGGGATTACAGGCGTGAGCTACCACGCCCGACAAAGTGGTATGTGGTATTGATTGCTGGTGGTCATGAGTCTCCACACCCAGCATTGTATGTGGTTACCGGGGGTCGAACTCAGGACCTTGTGCTTGTGAGGCAGGCGCTGGAACCACTGAGCTAATCCTCCAGCCCTGTGATTGGAATTTTGCTCATGAAATCTTTGCTACATTTGTGTCTTCATGAGTTGGACTTATTCTATTAAATTGTTACCATAAAATTCATATTTCTCATAATAAAATTAAGACATAGCTATAAAGTAGAAAATAGAAATCAATTTAAACACTATATTAGCCATATTATATCAAAGTCGAATTTTCGTTAATTTGATGTGATCTTCTTCTTGCCTTTTATTTTTCCCTGAAGACAGGTTTTGGAGTTTAACTTTTTTATTTTATTTTATTTTATTTTTTTTAGCATAGAATCCAATTGAAAAAAATAACAGATTTCTGCTCCATTTTCTGTCCAAGTATATGATAGTATATTGCTACCAATATTGCTATCATGAATACTCACTTATTCAATCAGATAATATTTTTAAGAATCTAACACTTAACAGATGTTTTCTTTCCTGGTAGAAATGGTGGCCCTGGAATTCAGAACAGTCAGGAGGAGAACTGACAAAAATCCCTCTCCTTGTGCCGGGCGTGGTGGCTCACGCCTGTCATCCCAGCACTCGGGAGGCAGAGGCAGGAGGATTGCTGAGTTCGAGGCTTGCCTGAGTTACATAGTGAGCTCAGAGACAGCCTGAACTACAAAGCGAGACCCTGTCTCAAAAAAAAAGAAAAGGAAAAAATCCCTCTCCTGTACACGAGGCTCTGTAGCTTGGGAATAAAGGGAAATCAAATATATTTATGCTAAATATGCAGCATTTTAAACAGTGCAGACCATGTATGCAGAAACTGAACCCAGCAAGGAATATTGGAAAGTTGGGAAAGCAATGAGTTTAAATCACGTGATAGTAAAATTTCTTAGCCGTGCATAAAAACGCTCATGCTGTAGGAGGGGCCTGGTGGCACATGCCTGTCACCCCAGCGCTTATGAGGCTGAGGCAGGAGGATCACAAGTCTGAGACCAGCCTCGGGCTGTATGGCAATATTAAGTCTAGGGCTTGAACTACGTAACGACTTTCTGTCTTGAAATCTAAAACTAAAAAGTTCCTGAAACAATGAAGAACTCATGCAGCTGAGGGCATGAGAGGAAAGCTGAGAGGGGAAGGTGGTCTGAAAGGCACAGGGCATGTTAAACCATCGTAAGGCCTTCATGTTTACCTCTTCGTGTAAAAAGGAAATGCCTCCAGGGGGGGGGGGCTGAGCAAAGAGACATGAGTTCTTTTTTTTTTTTTTTTTTTTTTTTTTTGCGGTACTGGGGATTGAACTCCAGCCCTTGTGCATCCAAGGTTGGTGCAGTACCACTTGAGCTAAACCCCCAGCCCAAGAACTAGTTCTAAATGAAGGTACCAGGACTATTCTTTCTACTGTGCCATGGTGTTACAAGTGGACTAAAAAAAAAAGAGTGGCAATGAGTTCAGAAAGAAACTTAGAATATTTCAGACAAATGGCCATTTGGTGTTAGTACAGAGAGTAGTAAGAACTGGTTAGGATCTGGATAATATTTTCAAGCAGAGCGAACACCTTTGTCTAATTGGAAGTGAGAACAGCCAAGTCCTGTCAACAGTAAAAAGAACAGGACATCAGAGAACTAAAGAAGAGTTTCCCAGAGACAGTGGCAAGCAGACACTTGTCACCATCAATATCAAACTGACAACATGAGGCAACCTTGGGACATTTAAATTAATAGCTGTATGTCTCTAAAAGGTCACTAGGCCAAGAATCAAGACTCCTCTGGCCACTACCAAATCTATTTTTATTATCTTCCAGCATTACCATGACATCTTCCCCTTTCAGAATGCACTGAAAGAAATCTGGTGTATTAGAGTCATAGCCTACCCTGGAGTCGGGTCCTGTTGCCCATTATTAGATTTACTTTTTAATGATTGTGCTTCAGTGAATTAGTATGACAAAAGGCAAACATGCCAGCTCAGGCATGAGGAAACAAGATGCCAAAGCAGAGTGAGAACTGAAGAGCCTGGTGGCTAATGCCCGTGAGGAAGAAGGGAAAAGGAGCAGAAGTCAACAGCAGAAGTTTGACAAGGAGCCAGTGCTTTGTCTGTAAATGTCCAAATAGTGAACATCAGGCTTTGAGGGTCACACATACTGTCTATTGCATATCTCTCTTCCTATTTTATTTTCATAATTTCTTCAAATTTATATGCCATTCTTAGCTTAGCCACCATACAGAAACGGATTTGGTCTATAGGCTACCGTTAGCTAGTTTAGCCCAGTCTGATGCATGCGTAGGAAGGTGGAAAGAGTTAATTGTGTAAAACTGTTGAGCAACTCCTACAAAGCCTGAGGAGCAGCAAATAAGGAGTTCTACTTTAAAGGAATCATTAGACGGAAATGGTCTGGCCCTGCTTCCCCTGCTGACTTAGACTTTCTCTGGAAACTGTTGACCATGTGTGTGGCTTCAACAGAAAGCTGCAGACAAAATTGGTCCACAGACTTTCCCCTGTGGTTGGTTCTCAAGGGAAGAGAAATGTAGGCAGTATAACCCCTCCTGATCGTCGCGAGGAAGTACACAGAGAAAAGCAGACTGAGGTTTCTTTCCTGGTGTATCAAGTGACATACGTAGGTCCTCTGACAAGTCTGTAAACACACCACACTCAGACATCTTCTATTTTCTTCCTTTTTTTACTCTGAGGACCTGGCATCGATTCTCAGGATTACTTTGGAAATCTATGAAGGCTACTTTACTTTTACCTTCATGGCTTTATTTAAGGCAAGAAGATGAAGAAGAAAAAGAGGGGAAGGGAGAAATTAATGGTATATATAACTAAAAACCAAAAAAAGTCTCAGAAATTCCCCCTTGCATATGGTCATGTAGTGGTATAGAAGAAAGAATTGAAAAAGAGCCAATCACACGTGGGACAGTGTGTTCACTGGAGATCAATGGAGAAATGATCATTCCTCAATACCTGGTGGGGTCAAGTGAGTAGCCAGGGGGGAGAATGATCAATAATTTATATCAAGCATAGAAATCAATTACATGTCAGTTACAGAATTAAGTATGAAAGAACAAATCCTTGTGAACTTTCAGGACAAAAATACAGGACAATAGATGCCTTATCATGAACTAGAGAATTGTTCTCAATAAGTAAGACAGCCACACAAAAATAATTTTTAAAAAATAGTTCTATGGGCCAGAGGGTTAGCTCAGTGGTTCCGGCGCCTGCCTCGCAAGCGCAAGGTCTTGAGTTCGATCCCCGGTAACCACATAGAATGCTGGGCGTGGAGACACACCCACCAACAGTCAACACCGCATACCACAGTGCCGGACGTGGTGGCTCACACCTGTCATCCCAGCACTCGGGAGGCAGAGACAGGAGGATTGCTGAGTTCACGGCGGCTTGCCTGGGCACCATAGTGAGCTCAGGGCCAGCCTGAACTACAAAGCAAGACCCTGTCTCAAAAGCAAAAAAAAAAAAAAAAAGAGTTCTATGCACCACTAATGAGAACTTCTGTTCATGAGAAACATAATAGCAACATGAAAAATAAATCCCAAAAATCAAATAACCACTGCATTATACACAATAAAGATTTAGTATCCAGAATATAAAATGAATCTCAGTGAATCTGTGATAGTTGACTTTGGAGTCAACCTAAGTAAGAAATTCTTAGCAGATTAGCTTAGCATAGTTCTAAATGTGTGTGGGGGATGGGCTTTCTGGAAATGGAAAACCCACCTTGGGTATTGATGGCATCAACCAATAACACGTTAGCTTGGAAAGAAAAAAAAGAATGTCTCACTTCTGCTTCTTTGGAGAAGCTCCAGTTTTTGCTGCTGCCCTTGGATGTCTGTCTCCAGGCTTGTAGTACAGACTCTTCAACCTTTCCATGCAGACCCTTGGGCTTCTTAATACAGACTTACACTGGACACTGCACTGAACTCCAGACCTTTGACTTTTGATTGGATCCTCCAAATCTCCAGCATACAGCAACACTTTTGTATTCTTCACAGCAGACTCTGTAGCTAACCACTGTAAAACTACTTACAAATTCTATATATGTCCAGTGGCAAGAACCATCAGATAAGTGTATTCAAAATGAGGCAGGGTTACTTTGCCATAAAAAATGACAGGTTTCATTCATTTATGTGCAAATGGATATACCTGGAGGACACACTAATAAGTAAAATAAATAGATCACAGAAATGTAAATACCGGATCTTTTCTTTGGTGTGAGAACCTGTAGATGTAAATGAGTTCCTGAATGTATGAAAGTTTTTGTAAAATAGGAAATATCCAAAGGGAATTTGGTGTGGAAACACAATGAAGGGAAAGAATAAATATGATTTGGAAAGAAAATGAAAGAGCATGTATATAAGGGGTGGGGGGTTGTGGGTGGGTGGGTAAAAATGAGAATGAATTTATGTCATATACTGGTACAAATTCCCCAGTGTTGTGTGTGATTGTGAGTTGTATATAAAATGTACCAGAAAGAATTCAATTTTAAAGAAATGAAGCAGGGAAATATTTTGAGGAAGATTATGACAATGTGTCTTCCAATGTAATAATTTTTTCAATTTAAGTACTTGCCATATTTTTTGATCACACTTTTTATATGTAAGCACATTTCACTGTGCTTGCAAAGATAGGCACAAAAAAGAAGTGGAAAGAGATAAAGGTAATACTGTAGAAGTAAAGTACAATGACAGCAATTTTATTATTTTACTGCTTTGTGAAGTGCAGAAATCTTAATGAAATATTAACTGTGAAATTACTATTTAATTCAATAATTATTTAGTGTTACTATGTCTGAATCTTGATCTGAATAAAATTAGTACAGAGAGATGAATAAGACACAAATCATGCCATAGGATCACAATCTTTGTTTTGGAAAATCTTGAAATGCTCACATATTTACTCTAATCTTTGTGAATGGTGCAGCATAGAAGGCTGTGGACAGAATCCTCAAAAACAGAAATTTTGAGAAATTTGTAAATATAAATCAAATAGTATACAAAACATATGATATGTGATAAGAACCTTGAGTCATCATTAATAAAGAAAACCAAAACAAATTAATTTTATATGATTCAGACTGGTAAAAAAATGTTCAAAATCACAATACAAATGATTTGCTATGATGAAGAAATTGAACTTTATCTTCATTTGTAAGTATAAATTGACAAATCACTATAGACAGCCAATTGTAGTGTACCTAGAGGAATGAAAAACATCCTTTCTCTAAGACATAGTAGTGATCTAGTTTGGGCTATACATATCTTTGAGCAATTAAGCCATATATGCATTATTATGACTATAATGGAGATGAAGCTAATGGTGAATAGTGTGAAAAAGATATCGCATACATGAAGAGATTCACAGATACGGTCCATTATGCCTGAGACATTCAGGAAAAGATTCAGCGAAACACTGGTGGTTGACCTATGTCTTAGGAGACTTCCAGATGCAGCAAAAGATATAAGAAAGAGAATTGTAGGCCAAAGTAGCTGAGGAAACATATCACAACATGATATTATAGCACATTCAGGAAGCCAGATAGAGAGGATTTGGTCACTGATAGAAAGTAAGGGAGAGAAAAGATCACTGAAGATGTCAGGGCCTTCCCACGTTCTCCCACTTTGCGTCTTTACTGTGCCTCCGGGCAACATTTCTAAACAGGATTCAACTCATGTGAGTTAAGCTTGATCCTAGGCCTGGAGAAACTTCAAGTTGTTGATTTCCTAGCCTTCCATAGAAAGCACTTAGAAATAATACAGTTCTCACTTCCTTTGTGATGGAGAAAATACTATTTTTCTAGAGTTAAAGGAAAATTAAAGAAAATTTTATACTAGACATCTTCTGTAACAATATGTCCACCAGCTACTCTTACCACTATAGTTCATTTAGGAAAAAGATCTTATTTTACTTTCCATCAGTGTGTGTCTTTAAGCTTATCCTACCACCTATTTCCAGCTCTGAGATGGAATCAATCCTACGTTAGTTAACCCACCAAGTTAGACTCATAAACATCTTTATGAATATAACTTTAAAATATAGAATGAAACAGTCAAGAATTCCTTAGGCATGCATGTTCAAATTTAATTTTTTGTTGCCTTCCTAAGAATGGATGGATTCTTTATGTCTCATAATTCTTGGTCTTCCTCTTAAAGGACTGTATTTAACCTATAAACAAACTTTATTAACTCTGTCTTGGAAATTCATTTTCTGAATTTGATCATTCCACATGCAACAATCCCTTCCTCAAGTCTCCACAGTCCCAGCATTTTTCAATCTCCAAATCTCTCTTGAGACTCAAACTCCCAGCTATAAACTCATATAAAAAATCAAAAAATTACATTATTGCTTACAATTATGTAAAATACGTAAGGTACGGTGGAACAGAGTAATGTTCCTCTAAAAAGAGGGAACATGAGGTTGAGGAAAGACTTGGACCAAATCAAGACTGAGATTTACGAGGGAAAACAAGGAAGCCTGCAGCTTTCGTCTGGCATTGGAATGCACAGTTGTAAAATGCAGCTCCAGAAAGCATCAAGAGCCTCACCTCTCTGGTTTTGGTGGTTAGACCCTATATGTTTTCTTTCTTGAGCAGCCTCTACTCATGTCCTGCAGCTTTCTTGAAGACATTTTCTTGAAGGAGCTTTTGTCTGGCCTTTTAGGCCTTCCTTTGAGAATATAAATTTCCATGACTCCTGCACTTCTCATGCAAACCAGCATCTTGAGGATAACACTAAGATATGCTATCCGCAAGAGCAGAAACTAGGGCCCCTTGGCCCATGGTAGTAGCGCCCTTATATTGCTTTGATGACTCAGCACGGTGAAATGGACCCTGGGAAAGCAGTGCGCTAGGAGGCCTTTCTTGACTAGTCATCCAAACAATGATCTTCTCACGTGAAGGTTTACATTTTTTGCCCCTTGAACGTTGGGTAAAGTCTTGCTGATTGATGATACACCCTCAAGGTATCGTTCTTCTTGTCTTTGTACAAAATACATGGAATCTTTTTTAATGGTGCTAATCTCTTTGACACCTTCCACTTCTTTGGCCCCAACTTTACAGATGTCCATTTGGAAGAACATGTATATTTTTCAAAATGTTCATCTGTGCCTCTTGCCTCAATCGTCTAATATAGTTGAAAGCAGCCATTGTTATTCCCATCCAGAGCCTACCATTAGGCTCTCTTGAAATCCCCTCTGCAGATCAGTCATCCCACCATCCTTAATTTCAGATTCCTACAACTCAGGACATGGGATAAATATAGACAAATTTTTCCTCAGAGTGTAACAAATAAAATCTATACTTCAAGTATGAAGGCAACCTTGGTTCCCAGCTGAAACTTTCTGAGCCTGACATTTACTGTCTATGCTCCTATCGAGGTTCTGGTTGACTGAGCTTAGATTAGAACCACCCATCAGGCTTTGGTTATTGCATTCTAAGGTTCCTCTCTTCCATATTTCCAAACCTTTCCAGACCCCTCTAACTAACTCCAAAGGCTTCTATACTATGTGGTAAGGTACAGTCCCCAGCAACAACCCCACTTCTCTGGTACCAACTTTTCTGTATTGCCTTTATAGTCCTTTAAGCATAAAATCTGACATGCACAATTTAAAGGAAAAAAGGTCAGTTTAACTTATAGATTCAGGAGATTTAGTACATGGTCCATAGGCCCCAAGCCAGAAACTCCATTGCAGAAGGACAGAAGGCTGCACGGCAGCCAGGAAGCAGAGCAGGGGAAAGTGCCAGTTAGGAATAGGTTAGGGACCATAGGTAGAACCCAAGATCAAACCTCCATGACCCACTTAGACAAAACTAGGTGTGTGCTTCACTAATCTACTTAATCCAATGAAGCTGACAAATAAGAATTCATGGTCTCATTTTATAAAGGAGGATCACACACATATACATATACAAAACAGTAATTAGTAAATAAATTAACAAGCTAACCATTACCAATTAGCTTCAACTGGAGCACATGAATCAAGTTGTACCTGTACAGTTTGATTCAAGATATTTTACTATAATTGCTGGTAAACAATGCTATCTTTCCTGAGAAGTGGGTAGATTCTTTTAAAAGCATAGGAGCCAAAACAGAAACAGACATAATGAATCCAAGTCTTTAAGGAAAGGAAAGCTGAGGTATGAATGGTGGGAAAGACATTGGCAACACAGTGGACCCAGACATGGACCCAGACGTATCAAGAGCTATTATAATCTTAGCATTTTCTCTTATGTGTAAAAATGAGCTTCCCTTGTTTCTAATGAACTGTGACTTGAATTTCTCTTATTTACCTCTGAAGAACCATTGAAGAATTAACAAAATTAGCAGTTGTCAAAGAATCCTTACTAATATAATCACGAATCATTTCTTGAGGCTCGTAGGTAGACTGAGAGCTGGAACAACAAAAAAAGTTTTTCTCAAACTCAAAAACTGTGTGATGAAAGCAAAATTAGGCATGGACCTTCCTAGACTAAATCCTACTCCTTTTTCTACTCTGTAGCATATTTAGTTAACTTCATACCCTCAAAATCTCCTGTAATCTCAGGTTGTACTTCCACAGAACAGCCTAATATTCGAGCCAAGACTCCTAGGAAATTAAGTAGGTTGAGATGAATTTCCTAGTGTTATTTAATCTTTTTAAGTCTAAAATGCTACCTCACTGTGGGGGAGTCTGTTCAGAAAAAAAAAAAATCTCCAGAGAAAATATTAGAGATAATCCTCTCAGTCGAACTTAAGCTATAGGGTTGCCAAAGAAAGGAAAATTGCTTTTATAAAGCTTTGCTTCTCTTCAAAAACATGTTACATTCATGCTTTTTCCTTTGTTTTGGTTTGCTTTTTGCAGGAAATAAATCTTTTTAAATCCTTGCATTCTGATAAATGTAGCACTCCTTATTTCTGTGTAGTAATGTGTACGTGACAGCCTCCACAAGCCCATCAGTGGCTATCACTGGAGGGGGTTTCTTGCTTAATATCTGGCACATAGCAGGCAACTGATACCTTATTTTATTAAATATGAACATAAAAGTTTCTGGTTTATAGTTCTGTGGGAGTTTGTGGGTGAGGGTTTTTTGTATCATTTTGGGCTCTGACATAATTCTTCCATTGAATCATCATGTTGCCCATAAATTGTTGCATATTAGAATATAATTTTTAAAGGTTATAGAAGACAATTCTTTGTGCTATATTTTGTTTGTTGAAGAAAAGAAAATATAAAATTTTGATAGACTTTCTGCTTGAATCTTCATATTCATTACTTTATATCTAATTTTAAGACATTTAAAAAATTCTCTTTAATCCAACTTTTAGAAAAGCAATGCAGTTTATAGTTTTCATTAACCTATTTAACATGGTAGAAACAGTGTAAACAAACCTTGACTTTGTCAGAACCAATGATGTGGTTTCTGCAGCAAATTTAGGTAAAGAATGATGTAGTTTAGATAAAATTGCTCTTAATTTTTTTCAGGTTATTCTCACCATAAATATCATTCATTTTTAATAAAGTGCTATTTTTAAATGCTTGAAAAGAACTTATTTAGTAACTTGTTTAAACAACGTGTATTGAAATCTGTTTTATCATTATGGGGTTTTGAACTCATAAGTAATTTAAGCCATATATTGTCTAGAAAATTTAAAATGTGAATTATTTACACTCTAAATTAATAGCATCTTTAGTCACTTGAAGTGCTACCACACTGGCTTTCTTATAATAATCAGCCTTTAGTTCAGCTAAAAATATCATCACGTTGCTAACAATGATCTGATATATGCAGTATATTCAGAACATGCGTTTAGTGTTAATTCAATTTTGTTTTTATTATAATTTAATTATCTGTTTGACACCTATGAAAAAGTTAGGCATGGTTGAGATTTCAGCTTCTTTGTAGGACTAATTCTTCAGCCAAATAAAGTAGAAAAAGCCCTAAGACTGAGGTAAACACCAACAGGCATCAACACTGACAACAGCAGACAGCCTTTTCACTGTTTGTCTTCCTGACTTTGTGTAAGTTCCTCCCTAAAAAAAAAAAAAACATCTAAAACTGGTTTAAAATTAAAACTCCAGCTTCCATATTTCTCCCAACTCCAGACTTGGTATCAACTACTTACTCACTAAGATACCTGATTGGAATCTCAAGTCCAACAGGGCTAAAATCAGATTAGCATCATGTCATGGCTCCCCTTACTCTCCATCGCCATTGTCATCAATAAACAGATCACAGATAGGCAAATACCGGATCTTCTCTTTGATATGAGCACCTGTAGATGCGAAAGAGCTCTAGAAAGTATAACAGCATTTGTAGAATGGGAAATTTCCAAAGGAAATTTGGTGTGGGAATGTAATGAGGGGAAGGAATAAATATGATTCTGAAAGAAAATAAAAAAGCATGTATGTAGGGGGTGGGGAAGGGGTGGGTGGGTAGGGATATGGGTAAAAGTGAGAATTAACCTGTGTCATATATTGGTGCAAATTCCCCAATGTTATGTGTGATTGTGAGATGTATATAAATTTTACCAATAAATAATTCAATTTAAAAAAATAAAATGAATGAAACTGGGCCGGGGATTTAGATCAAAGTGGTACCACAACTCCCTTGGAAGCACAAGGGCTGGAGTTCAATCCTCGGTACCACAAAATAAATAAATAAATAGATAGATAAATAAATAAATACAGGCATACATACATACATACATACATACATACATACATAGCTCTCTTTTGGCCTCTTAGACTGTGTTTTATAATACTCAGTTTCATGTCCTTTTTCACATAAGCTATGTCTGCTCCATTATTAAATTTCTGTCAGCTGTAGTTTAAAAATGTATCACTCATCTGATAACTTTTGACTGCACTAGTCAAGTTCCCAGTGTCTCACTGGACTATTGTCTTTTTCTCTTCCTAATGTTTGGTTATTGGGCTTCACCTTCTCTCTGCTCTTAGTCTTATTTCCAGAGAACTGCAGGTTATTTTAAAACTTCATCCATATTGTCATTCTTCTACTTAAATCATTCTAAGGCCTTTTTGTACTTAGTATGAAACTCAAATTCCTTATGTTGCACTATTTCACACCTATTACATAGCCCTTGCTCTTCACTCAGGGATCAGCAATCTTTGTCTCATTCTCAACCAGTCACATGTATCTCCTGGCTTTTCTCAAACACTGAAAGCCTATTTTCCCTGCAGGTAACCTTCGGCATAGATTTTCCCCAATACCCATGTGATAATATTCTCTTAGTTTCACTCAGCTTTGTGTTAAAAACTTTATCCAAGAATGTCCGGTTATCATGAAGTGATGAGTATTTATTGGTCCACATGCACAATTATTTACTTATTTTATTATGTGTGGAACCATGGGCACTGTACTTATGAATTAGACCTGAGAGCTTTCGTGTTTCTTTTTTTAATTGGAGGCAGAGCCTCCCAAAATTGCTTAGACTGGCCCTGATAGGTGATCCTCCTGCTTCCACTTTCAGATTAGCTGGGATCACATGAATGTATCACCAAGCCATGTTATGGGCACATTTTTTTTTAAACAACAACAAAAAACATTTTGCAACAGAATGAATATAGAAGCAGCTATGAGAGTTCAGCTGCTTTTTGCCAAGAGACTTGTCAAAATAAAAGACAATCCCATTCTTTTCATTATTTTTCTTCAGCAAAAGTTTTTAAATAAGTGATATTTATGGCAATGTATGAGAAGTTTAGAAAAACTAGTAATTATTTTTAACATTTTTTTCAATTTTATACTAAAGTATAATTCACTTTCAATAGCTATAACCCAGCTAAGCAAAAGCTCTTCAGGCTCCTTTTTAAGACTACAAGGAGGTTGTACACAAAACACGGAAGAACCCACTGTTTAATTTTTCAAAGACTAAGAAGAAAATCCTTCTCATCTATGTGGAGGTATTCTGCTCCAAAACAAGCCCGTGCCTCTTCAGTAGGATATAAATCTATTCCCATAGTGTGAACAGAAAAACAGGGTAGAACACTCTAAGGAAATCACAGTCTCAAAGAGAGTTTAACACTCCGTGTCACTCCAGCACTATGCATAACGACCACACTGCGGCCACAACCTGAAAGTCCATCAGCAGAGAAATGAATAAGAAAAATGTGTATCTACTTACAAGAGCAGATGACTCAGCCTTAGGAAAGAAGGAATTGTGCAACATGAAACAATGAAACTTGAGGACATTAAGCCAAGTAAAGTTAACAAGTCACACAAAAACAGACACCACCTTACCTTCATATGCTGAAGACTTCAGGATTGTTTCCAGCTTGGTGCAATTACTAATAAAATTGATACAAACATTACGTTCTCGGGGAGAAGGGCCAGAGGTCATTTATGGCTCATGTAGCAGTAGCACAGTTAGCAGGAGAATAACCCAGTTTGGTTCATTGAATGTCTCCACTGTGTTTCTGTTGTCAATTTTATTAATGTCTACTTGTAATTACTTTTCCTTCTGCTGGCTTTAAAAATAAGCTTGAGGAGGGAGGCTGATCCCTGATTAAAAGATAAGGCAACCAGGTGACTGGAGGGTTAGAACTTTAGACCAGTTGGAGTTTCATCAAGTGACCAAGGATTTCATCATTCTCATCTGTATAACAAAACTCCAATAAGAACTCTGGACACCAAAGTTTGGTGTAATTCTCTGGCTGACAAATACATTGATGTACTAGGAGCGTGACATGCTCGGATTCCATGAGGAAAGAGCCTGGAAGCTACGCATCCAAAGACTTCCAAAGTCATCTTGTAAATCTCTTTCTGCTTGAATCTTTTATAATAAACTTGTACTCATAAGCATAAGACCTTCATTGTTATTCTAATGAATTATCCAACCTCAGGGTAGGATTTGGTAATGAGGCCACAGACATCTGCACAACGCTTAATTTGCTATGTGGGTTGCCACTAACAAGTGTGAACTGGGGGTAGCCTTGTACAGAACTAAACAGTGCTAGGATTGAGCTGATCTGCAGGAGACCTAACTGATGTCAGGGAACCGGTATCAGAGCAGTGCATTGTTGAATTCTTTTATTTACTTGCTGATTTTCTTTCATATTGTTCTATTGCTATTGAGGAAGAAATGTTGAGTCTTGAAATATTAGTATAGATTTGTACTTAAGTTTTTCTAGTTCCACTAATGTAAGTTTATGTATCTTGCTATTTGTTCTCGTTTGTGCAAACACACTTCAAATTGATTTGCCTTGCTGTAGACTGAATATTTCAGCATAAATTTAACCCCATTGTTTCTGGTATATTATTAGCTTCAAGGCTTACTTAATCTGTTATTGAAGGGTCTGTTCCTAGTTTCTTTAAAGTTTTCCGTGATACACGTTTTCCTCCTTCTACTTGACCTCTTGTACAAAGTATAAAGTTGGATCGCTGGGCGTGGTAGCTCACGCCTGTAATCCTAGCACTCGGGAGGCAGAGACAGGAGGATTGCTGAGTTTGAGGCTTGGCTGGGCTACATAGTGAGCTCAGGGCCAGCCTGAACTACAAAGCGAGACTCTGTCTCAAAAAAAAAAAAAAGTATAAAGTTGGATCATTCTATTTAATCTAGTCTATTGATTTCTTCTTAAAATGTGGGATACAACTGAAATATATGTGTGTGTGTGTGAGAGAGAGATAAATATAGCTATATAGTTACACATTTATGTTTATTTTCAATTTGATAATGGTTTTTGTTTTAGCCCATTTCCTTGTTTTAAACTTTCTTTGGTATAGGTACATAGATTAAATTACAGAATTTTTTATTGCATTTCATATGTGTCATCAAATTTCTATCTAAAAAAGCAGCTAATTATATGACCATCCGTAATAATTAACTTTGAAGTAATATTGAAACATGATTAAGGAATGGGGATGTGGCAGTGACCTGTCAATCACAGAACCCCAGGACACATGAGCAGAGCAGATCCTCAAGCACCCACAGCCAGTCAGGGAGGACTATCTTCAGTTCTTCTCAAGAGAATTAGAATAGGTGTGGATGTGACGTCATCTCGAGGGTAGGAAGATACAAAGCATGGCCACCACAGAGCCCAGAACCGCTGTTACTCTTTCACTGGCCCGCCCTGTGGTTTGTAGAGTATATTTATTTTCTTGTGTTTAGTTAGGCTGTGCTTGCTGTCCAGCACATATTCCTTTTTTTAAAAAAAATTATCATCTTTATTGGTACAGTGTATATACACATCATGATCACACTCAGTATTGAGAATTTGTACTAGTATATAACATGATCTAATTCTCATTTTTTTCCCCATTCCCCTACCCATGTCTTAACTCCCACCCCCTAAATATGTAAGCTTTGTTTCCCCTTTTTATTACCACCATATTTTTTCTTTACCCCTCATTAATCACCCATCCACATTTCCTTTCGAATATTTTCTATTTCACAATATTCATCATCCATTCTAGAACTCATTAACATCTTCAGTTTGTCATACCAGAGAACAGATATGATATTTACACATCTGTGACCTATTTATTTCACTTATGACAAGGGTGAGTCATTTATACTCAGGTGGATGTACCTTCAGGACATACTCAGCACATGGTGATCTTAAATGTAAAATCTTTTTATCCTTTGCTTCTGTCTTGACCAATTCCTTGTTCAAGACAGAAAGAACCTAGAAACTACCCCAGAATATTCAAGCACCCCTAGTAACAATATGACCAGTAGGCTAATCTATAAGGTTAACTTTGTTTGGAAAAAAAATGTTTTTGGAAAATTTAATCACTTCAAATATTCGCTAATATTTTATTTCACAAGCAGGTGCCTGCAATGCCTTCTGAAATATACACATTTTTGGAATCTGACTTTCTGAGAATTTTAAAACATATGAACCAGTAAATCATCTTTCTTTTTCAAATAGGAGTTTTTATTACTTATGCAGTCATTGAATAGCAGCCACAATGTAATGGAAAGTTATAGTCTCTTTCAGAGGAGACAAGGAGTTTTGAGTCTAGCAAGAGAAAGAAGACACATCCAACACCCATAATGGCCATGTGTTCAGTACTCTTTGCAATTAACTTTATTTTTTTTCATGAGTCAAAATAGTAAAAGCAGCCAAGAAGCATATGAAGAAATGTTCACCATCACTGGTCATTGGAGAGATGCAGATGAAAACAACACTGAGATTTCATTTCACTCCACAAAGAATGGCTGCTATTGCAAAATCAACCAGCAAGAAATGTTGGCGAGGCTGTGGGGAGAAAGGAACCCTTCTCCACTCTTGGTGGGATTGTAGACTTGTACAACCACTGTGGAGATTAGTGTGGAGATTCCTCAGAAAACTAGGATTAAAGGTCCCATTTGACCCTGCTATTTCTCTTCTAGGAATATACTCAAAGGAATTCAAAGAATCATATTGTAAAGTCATATGTATACCCATGTTCATAGGAGCTCAGTTTGTGATAGCTCAATCTTGGAAACAATGAAGACTGGATAAAGAAGATGTGGGGGTTTTTTCATAAAATGGAGTATTACTCTGCCATGAAGAATGACAAGTTTCATTCATTTATGTACAAATGGATATACCTTGAGGACACACGTAATAAGTGAAGTAAGTAGATCACAGATATGTAAATGCCATATCCTTTCTCTGGTATGAGAACCTGTTGATGTAAATGAGTTCTAGAATGTATATTTTGTAAAATAGGAAATATTCAAAGGGAATGTGGTGGGGAAAAGTAATGAGGGGAAAGAATAAATACGATTCAGAAAGGAAAAGAAATAGCATGTATATAAAGGGTGGGGGGTTGTGGGTGGGTAGGGATATGGTTAAAAATAAGAATGAACTTGTGTCACATACTGGTACAAATTCCCCAAAGTTGAGTGTGATTGTGAACTGTATATGAAATATACCAATAAAGAATTCAATTTAAAAAATACCGACCAATAATCCTCTAAGACTACAATTTCTATCTAGGCCTTGGAAAGGCACTTTTAAGCACAAAGTAAACAAAAGATTAATTCCTACTAGGTATGGCAGACCAACCGAACATCCATAAGGTAGACAGTTTCAACTTTGAAAATAACGATGCTTTAAAGAGTGCAGACATCATTAGGGCCCTCCTTCCCTTGTAAATACCAACACCTTCTCTTGTAATTCATCTCTTCCCCCTGACTAGGTGACGAAAGCTCCAGAACAAACCACTCCTTTGACAGTCTGTGAAGCTGAAAGAAGTTGGAGGTGAACTTAGTGCCTTTCCTGTGAGGAACAATTTCAGCTTGTTCTCAAGATAGCAAGAAACTCCTCTCTGCCTTCTACGTCTTCAGGCCCCACCTCTTACTTTCTCCCTCTGCTTCGTCTCTATGGTCCAGTTGATTCTTCCTGTTTGGGAACCTGCATCGTATTTGTTCAGGAAATCAGATCGTACCCTAGAAGTAGGTGTCAGGTATCTTTGGCAGGTTCGGTTCTTTTAATTTTTTGTCAGTATGACTCGATTGTTTCTACCTATGTAGAATTAGAATTCAGTAAAATAAAAACATCTCTCTCCTGATAATTTGGTCTCTTCGTCCTTCATACATTTTTGTCAAGTTATCTTCTTCCTGGTTTTCAGTTTTGTGTTTCTGATGACTCATCAGTTTATTTCCTAGATGTTTTTCTATTATTTTCCTCTGGGGAATATCAGATTCTTGATAAAGGGGAAGGAGACAAAGAAATGAAGGTAGGAGGAAGAGAAGAATGGAAAAAGTAATGAAAAAAAAGAATTACAGTGTGTTACATACCCGTTCCAACTCCCCAAGATAAATGCATTCATTGTGTACTATAAGCATGCACTAATAAAAATAGTTTCAGATTATCTTAGACCTATTTGAACAGGAATGTATTTCCTGGAATTATTCTCTTGGCTATCAGAGATTGTGTACTTCTCAGCATGGCATTCCATTATTTTTCTCATCTAGTTTGCCCATTTAAGAATGCTTTTGCTGCCAGGCGTGGTGGCTCACGCCCATAATCCCAGCACTCGGGAGGCAGAGGCAGGAGGATTGCTGAGTTCCAGGCTTGCCTGGGCTACATAGTGAGCTCAGGGCCAGCCTGAACTGCAAAGCGAGACCCTGTCTCAAAAAAAAAAAAAAAAGAATGCTTTTGCTACCTCAAATTCCCCATTGCATTCCATATGAATAATACACGTTCCATCTTTTCAAATCCTGTAGCCTATGAGCATATGTGTTAATTATTTCTGATTCATAAAATGGAATTTTCCTTTGTATCTGTTACTTGTTTTTGTACCTGGGGAACATCAGGGTCTATCAGGAAGGTGATTATTTTGCATGCTATTTGATATTTCTGGAGTTGAAAACTAAACAACTTGCTTTGTTTGATGTGTTTTATTTTCTCTTTGCAATCCTTTCTGGAACTAACATCAAGCCATGAATATTGTAGATACTTAACTAATGTCTGTGTATTGGGCCATAGAGTTAATGTATCATTACATTAACTGACTCACTAGCCGCTGATTCACTTTAGCTATTTTGCACTGAAGTTTAAAGTTTCTAAAATATCAATGGCAGATTCAATTTGCACCAAATTTCCAACTCTCCCCCAAGAATTTCTAAGGCAATAATTATTAGAGACATGTCATGTGATTAGAGAGATCATTGTTTTTCCTGCATTCTCCCTTAAGTGCAGTGCCAGTTGTATGGGGCAATTACTTAACCATTTATGTGTTGAGTCTTAAATTCCTCCATGGTGCGACTTAATATTCATCTTTGTTCTGCTGCTTTGAATTAAAACTTGTTTTTGGACTATGTACATGACTGTACAAATTCTCAAAAACTGAAGTACTTCACTGACATATATAGCAGGCATTTATCATCATAACTTCTTAGTATAGTATATTCCCATTTTCTTTAGTGAGCTAGGTTTTGTGCAGCACTACTTGGTAGCCATAAAGTATCTGGGATACACATTATTCTTTAATACCTGTTTCTTGGTTATGTAACTCATTGTTGTCTTCTGTGCCCACTTGCTATAAGAGCCAATATTGCCATGGCAGCAGCCAATCTCTCTTTTTCTGTCATGTGACCTCCAGCCAATCATTGGCCACTCCTTCTTGCGTATTAGAGTGGAAAGAACAGTTTTGCTGAACATCCATGGGTAAGTTTTGAACAGCAACCTCACAAGTCTACAGAAACCACAGCTATTCCAATCACAGAATATAATTGCAGCTCTTCAAATGGCTTCCTTTTCCTCTTTGTCAAATCTCATCTGTCCCTACATCTTGTTGCATTTTTTCTCCTAAATAATTTGCTTGTCTCCGTTGTCTATACTTTAGTCTAACCCACTGAGTTATTTCAGTATCTCCAAATACGCACAACCTCCACTGAGTCCTGCCCAGTATGTTGGTCCTGGCCCTGCCGGTTTTCAGACCAGTCCCCTCACGTTCCCACGTGCTCTTTAATGTTACAGGGAAGTGAACCTTGAAGACTGTGATAACGTACTTGTCTGTCAATGTGTGAGGGCACCGGGAAGAACTGGAGGAAGGTAAAAGCGAGCACCTGCTTGCTTCCAGTTCCTCTCCCCGCTCTGGGCAGCATTCTGGGAACTGACCGCATCCCCTCTGCGATGTACTTCCCACTTCTCATTAGTTCAGCTCTGTTGGTCTGTGAACCTGGGATATCAGTTTAGGGTCTTAATTCTCTGCCCCTCCAGCCTCAGCATGTTAGAGACTTTGGGCTCTTGCGGACTTAGAGTTACCTCGTATACCCAGATTGATTTTTTTAGCTCCCCTAACTGAATTTTAATTTAATTTCCTGAATTAAATACTTTCATATGTTGAGTCTTTTCTGTGTTCTTGATTGTAGGCACCCTGACAATTTGCTCCTTGTTGAAATTATTCTTCTACTCTGTAACCAAAGTGTTCTTTTCGACACAGAAATCTGACCACCTATTTCCACGGTGAAAACATTTGGTGTTTCTCGACGGATACAACAAACCCTCTGAATTTCAGTCTGCATGGTCTAATCCCTGCTGTTCCCAGCTAACATCCGATTCGACACTACGCTTGGCATTTCGGCTACACTGTCTCCGATTTTCTCATAGAAGCTCATACAGGGCTGGGGATTTGGCTCCGTGGTTCCACTGCCTGCCTTGCAATGAATTCGATCCCTGGAACAGCAAATATAAATATATATATATATATATATATATATATATATATATATATATATATATATATATATATATATATATATATATATATAGAGAGAGAGAGAGAGAGAGAGAGAGAGAGAGAGAGAATGTAAGTCATACACACCCTTCCCAGTGAGTTTTGCACACTTTGCCCTCTTTATTTACAAACTCTTCCTTTTCTACTTAATTAATTCTCACTTCCCCTCAAATTTCAGCTTCTTCGCAAATAAGAAAACTTTTTTCACTCTCAAAATACCTTCTATCTCTTTTCAGAGCTCTCACCAGAATCTTAACTTTGTATTTCCAGTATGATTTGGGACAAATTTCTGTCTCCTCCTCCTCCTGTGTCCCAAATTCTACGAAGGCAGGAAATCTGATTCCGCTGATTGAAACTCTCGTGTCTGGAACAGACTGAGAGACAGTGGCACACTGCCAACAATTTGAACGAAGGAGTAAATGAAGAACAGAAAAACAAGGAAAACAGGAAGGAAGGGAGGAAGGAAGGAAGGAAGGAAGGAAGGAAGGAAGGAAGGAAGGAAGGAAGGAAGGAAGGAAGGAAGGAAGGAAGGAAGGAAGCAATGTGGAAGGAAAGAAGAAAACAAGGAGATGAAAGAGGGACCAGAATGAATCTCATTCTAGTGTTTATAGATTTTATAACCATTATTTTATTTTTTGAAGCCAGATATGCCTGTGGCGTTCACTGGCTGACCAGTGCAGTAGCTCCTAGAGTCTTGGCCGGAGCGCGCAGAGTGTGGCCCGGGCATCCTCCTCCCCACGTAGTTGTGATGAGAACTCAGGGTCTTCCATGAGATGCTCACACATCCCAGTCGTCTGAGAGCTTACAATGATCTTCCTCATGTTGAGCTGTTTTTTTCTCCAATTCCAACAAGTATCACATTTGGTAAATAGAATCTTTTGGCTCAAATTAAAGATAAAATTATTACCTCGGCAAACATGTAAAGAATGAAAAAGAAACTCACACGGACAAGAGTGGCTCCATTAGGGTGTTCAGATGGAAGTAGCCAGACAGGAGATGGAAGCTCAGTAGGTTCACTGGCTTCTTCTTTTGCAGGTGAAGATTTGGCTTCACTTCACAGTTAATGTCTAAGGCACAGTTTGTGCTTTATGTATTTGATGGCCATGGTGTTAATTGAGAAGACATTATAGGCTAAATGGACTTTCTTAAAATTCCTACATTAGACCTAATCCTTAATGCACACTGGGGAGTGAAGCTTTCTGAAATCCATAAGGTGATGATGACTGGACTATACAAGGGGGATTAGTGGGTCAATAAAGGATCCTAGAAGCCTCTTATCCTTATGTGAGGTCAGAGGACAGCCTTCTAAGAGCCAGAGAGCAGCAGACACTCACTAGACACTACCTCTTGCCCTATCGTGGGCTTTCCAGATGCTAGAACCGTGAGAAGTAAAGGTGCATTGTTATATGACCCTTAATCTGTTAAGATACGTGACAGCCAGATTGTTAGCTGAGGGACCTGGCTCTGATCTCGCATCCTGGAGGAAGTAAACTATGAGCCAGAACTTTACTGCACCCCTAACTCAACAGACTCTTCCCACATTGGGATCTTCCAGGAAAGAAAATCGATAATGAGAACTAAGGAATTTTAGGGTCCAGCATTGGGATCCTGTTTTTATACAACAAGGTTAACTTTAGTAGTAGAAAATAACACACCCAGTAATGTGATTTGGATGCTTCCTCCAAAATTCATGCGAAATGTGTCACTATTGTGACTCTATTAAAGGGTAAGAACCTTAAAAAGTGATTCCTTATAAGGATTGTGCTTTTATGAATTGATTAATGCCATTGTCAAAAGAGGGCATTAGAAGAGGGATCTTGATAAATGCAAAAGTTTGACCCTGTTTCTCTCTCCTCTTTCTTGGTCTTGCCAAGTGACACCTTCCTTCATGTTACAAAGGAATAAGAATAAGAAGTCTCCACCAGAGACAGCCCCTTAATTTCAGACTACCCTCCAGAACCATGAACCAAATTAACCTTTATCACTTACAATTTTCAGTCTGTGTTATTCTGTTTTAGCTGTAGAAAATGGACTAAGATGTCTATTATCGTGGATTACTTGAGTATTTCCTCCAAAGCTAAGACTACAGGCCCACCAATTTGAAGAGGCAGAATGTTTACAAGGAAAAAATCAAAACAGCTCACCAAGAAAAAAAAAAGGCTACGCATCATTTGCACCACACAGAGACCACTAATGATTATTTACCATGTGGATTCCTGTTGGCTGTTTGGCTCTTCCTTCTGAAATGTGCTAATTGCTGAGAGCCTCTGTGATGGGCCAGGCAGACTGCGCAGGAGAGATTCATGGTGGTGAGATGACAGTGTGCAGCGACAAGGGTCCGTTTCGCTCCGTGGTGCATTTCTGAGGTAAGAGTTCGCTTAGGGGCCTTATCCCTAATTGCGGGGTTTCTCTGCAGTGCGCTCCACTCCGTTTCTGTATTCTTAGCAGTTTCTCAGCAGTGCTGGTGGCCAAAATGTTCTGTTCCATCCAAACCCTTTTCACCACTGTGTAATTGTAAGATACACTTATTTACATATTTATTGCACAGAGTACTTACCTTTTGGCTCTGACTAGATCTCTCTTCCTTACAGACTTAATTTACTCTGAGCTCTTTGCAGTTGAATTAGATAGAGGCAAAAAGACTTCAAAATACATTGAGTTACAGTCAACTTAATGTTTTCAATTGCATGACATGAAAGGAAACTAAATCTCTTTTGAGAGGGGCTCTCAGTCTACTGCACTCCCTTCATTTTAGGTAGGTTTTTTAAGGATTTTTTCTTTCCTGAGAGATGCTTTCTCCATGGCTTTTCTAAGTTAACTGTAAATTAATCTCATCATTTGCTTCAGCCTGATTATGCAGCATAAAGGCTAAGAGCATGAGCTCAGACCTGGACATGAGTCCCAGGCCCCGCACTTCCCAGCAGCATCTGTGTGAAAGACTGTATCACCCCCTACTACCTCGGGTGCTTCACCTCCATGGAAGCCACATCAACAGAATTATTGAGGGTGTTAACAGTGTTTACTTTGTCAGTTGTTACAAAAATATTAGACACCTAAAAATTTTGATTTATATCTTCTGCTAATATAATTATTATTTTTATTCCTATAAAGTGCTTATTTTGCATTACTTTATTAGGAAAAAGTTACTATCTTTATCAAATAAATTCCTATTTCAGGTACTAAGTACTATACTGATTCATAGTGGTGCTTTCCATAATAATTACTGACCATCCTTAGCAGCTATTTTCTTTAGACTACATGCACAAAAATCTAATAAAGAAACAATTGTAACTGTTATCTTACAAATGAAGAACTTAAATTTTCCAGAAAAAAAATGCACCTTAAGTTTTTTCAATCACCAAATTCAGTTTCTTTCCATTCCTGTAAGTAATTTGACTTATATGAGAACAGTTCAAGACAATTTATCTGGCTTCATTCTTACCCTCTCCTCTCCACTCCAAGCAGACTCCTTAAATTTTCTTCCAAGTAGCTCAGGTATTTTTTTCTCCCAGCTCCTTTCCTCCTCCATCATTCCCATTTTCTCACTCATTATTTCCTATGCATTTAGTTGCAAAAAATTTAATTCAGCTACAGTACTGCTACTTCTGTTATGATGCTGTACACAGAATATAAATATTTTGAAGATACTCTATCCATCAAAAATTTCACAAATGATGATGTTCATTTTTTTTTTTTTTTTGAGACAGGGTCTCGCTTTGTAGTTCAGGCTGGCTCTGAGCTCACTATGTAGCCCAGGCAAACCTCAAACTCGGCAATCCTCCTGCCTCTGCCTTCCGAGTGCTGGGATTACAGGCGTGAGCCACCACGCCTGGCACTGTGGTATGTGGTATTGATTGCTGGTGGGCATGAGTCTCCACGCCCAGCATTGTATGTGGTTACCGGGGTTCGAACTCAGGACCTGCACGTGAGAGGCAGGCACCGGAACCACTGAGCTAACCCTGCGGCCCTGATGTTTATTTTTAAAAAGGCAAAAAAAAAAAAAATACTCAACACCCACAAGTTAAAGGAGAAAAAGTTCATTTGGCTCACAGTTTGCAGTGGTTTCAGACTAGAGCTGGCTGGCTCCAAAGTAGGACGGCATGACAGAGGAGAAACAGTTCATGGTAGGGGGAAGTCGGGAAAAGCAAGCAAGCAAACACAGGACAAGACAAGCTTCTTTCTGTACCTTATACTGTATCCAGGCTACTGGATTAGTGGACTGATTTAGTAATTACCTACCCTGAATCCTAATGCTTTTAATCCTATGCTGCATCACAAATCAATCACACACTGTATTTTCTGCCACCTCTGACAAAGCCCTCCTGTGATCTCATGTGCCTTGGGAAACATCTAGACATAAACCATAACAGCCATGAAAGATGATTATGGCTTCGTGATGAGGAGATAAAAATGATAGCAGCAAAGCTGTCTCAGGAATGTCAAGGATATTTTGCAAGCACAGAATAATTTGATTACCTGAGAGTTTTCCTAAGTATAGGGTAATATTAAGAGTGAGATACAGGTTGGAAGTGGTTTGCGAAGTGATTGTAAACCTGATTTTGTTGGCAATGAGGAAATTTTTCCAGGAAAAATAACAGTGTGCACTGCATTTCTATATCTTGTCATTTATTCTGCTAATGTGATTTGAATTGTAGAATATTTAGATTTGAAATACAGCAACAGTCAAATCATAAGCATCAAATCTGTCAATTTCTTTATTTAGACTGTAGATATTCAAGATCTTACTTAAAAATTTCAGCCATCACTTTATTTATACTTCATATTCTTTAGGTGTAAAAAAATATATTCATACTTGTGTTTCTGTGTGATTGCTCAGCCTCATTTCAAGACTTGAGACATGTCAGAACAAATAAATCACATTCTCTCACTTACTGTAAACATGATGTGTAATTCAATTCATCCAATGAAGGTTTTTTTCCCTTATTATGAACTTACAAGAAAGAAAATAACAATATCCTTCATTTTCGGTGAGAATATTAAGAAAAGGTAAAATACACATACAAGAGTAATCAAAGAGAACTTATTGCTTTAAAGTGTTTATCAGCCATGGAGAATTTTGCCTCATGGGTAAATCTCCCGGGTGTATTAAACCTGAGAAAGACTGGGTCATTCATAAACAACCACTTGGCAAAGACATACCACGTTTCCAAATCTGACTTGGCCGAGGCACTACCCATGACAGCAATTCTTGTTTTTGTTGTTAACTGCACTCTTTCTAATCACCAAACTGAAAAAAATCTCTTCTCTTCTCACCCACTTTTTGTTTGGCCAAACCTCAGATTTTTTTCTAACCATCAACATCTGAATTTTGGATCAGTCTTAGAGTGTATTTATTTTTTTATTTCATTGATAAATGTACTTTTGAGGCTTTCTTCTTTGTGACTGACAGATCATATACTTAGCACATATAAGGTCTTATCTTCACTTTCAGCATCATACAACAACAAAAAAGACAAAAAACAAATAAAAGCCTCCTTTTCCGGACTACAGAGTTTCTCATTCTTCAGCCCACCTTTCAACCTCTGCCTCTCCTGTTGTCATAGGGTCCAAGAAAATGACTTTTGCTTTTTTATTTGTTTGGTACTTCCTTATTTGCAAAAAAATAAAGATTAAGATTTAAGAGATCATTATGAGTATACAATATATTTCATGTATAAGAAGCCTTCCTTATAAAAATGATAATTTATGATAATTACATAATTTATGATAAATAAATGTCCATCAATAAAAATAAAGATAAATGTGTTGTGGCATAGTAACACAATTGAAAAACCTCTCAAGAACTGAACGAAACTACCTAACAGACTACAACCTTTACTGAGTGAAAGAAGCTGTATGAAAGAAAATTTCCAGTTTTAATCAATGTTTAAAAAGTAATAATTAAACTAAAACATCTTAAAGGAACACGTTTATGTTTCAAAATCATAGAAAGGCAGGAATCACTTTTTAGAGACACAGTATTTGTGAGTAGAAAGGAGTGTAGCAGGGATCATGCTAATATTTGGTCTCCATTTATCTGCCTGGAGGTTGCATAGGTCCGTGATTCTCAACCCAGCCTCTCTTTTCAGTAGGGTCTTTTCCTAGAGTAGAGGTCACAGCTATTTCTTGAACTTGAAATTAGTGTGTGCAAGGTGTGAGAAACTTCTAGCTTCTGTGGTGGGGAGTTCTGACTTTTGCTTCTAAGAGAATTCTCATCTAGAAGCCCGAGATGCCTGCCTAGCATAATGCTCTGAGGCTCTGCTAGATTTCTAATAGAATTTGACCCACAAGGACAACAAAGATGGAAAGAGGAATCATTTCTTAGACTCTGCCCGTCGATCTTCTTCATACTGATTGGGATCCGGATCTGATAACCCAACTGTGACACTTTGAGATTTGGGGAAACAGTCTGAGCAGGCTGGTCTGGGTTCCCTTCTCCCATGTTTTCCCGTGGAGCTGGTCGTAATGGAACTCTCTGACCTCTGAACTAGGCCTCAAGACCCTCCTCGAAGAGGTGGTCTCCTGTATCAGAAGAAACGAATAAATCATATCTCTGTGGGCACAGAGACACAGAAAAGAATCTGAACATGCAGAGCTGCCCAAGTGCCCGGCATTGATTACCATCACTCCTAACCCACTGCCAACCACACTTCTGCATGTCTACAACTTCTACAGCCTGTACACAGGTTTGACTTTGTCTTTGGCTCTTTATTTCGGAGGAGGTTAAGTCACATAAAGCTAATATTTACCTTGGGCTCAGCAGCTGGATGGATGAGGGAAGAAAATTACTTGAACCTATGAATTTGAGGGCAGTGAGACCCTTGACTCAAAACAATATAAATGAATATAAATATAAATGAATATTTCATGGATCCATGATCTTGTTCTATTAACATGTCTGTCATTATAGGTGCCCACACTTTCACGTAGCAGTGGGTGCTGCAAACCATCTTTTCCTATCCTTCAGTATCCATCCTGTTTTTTAGACCTTCCATAAAAAATCAGAGAAATATAGCATTGAAATTATACCAAGGAATTCAGTTTTAGTGATGTCAAAATTTTCTCCTCCTAATTCCTTTCCCAATAAGACCTCTGTTCCCCAGAACATAGAAATGGATGCTTTTGAATAGCTATCTTCGGAATGGGCGGGGTTAGGATGCATTTCCTCTCTCAGGATCTTGGCAGAGTCTGGGATCGTCTTTGCCAACATTCCAACAGCTGTGCAAACTCCAGGAATCTGGCACTTGGGAAGAAGCAAGCATATGATTTAGGAGAGCGGGTGATATTGTTCATATTTATAAACGGGTGAATGATTAAGATCTTAGTTTTATTTAAGCAAATAGACACATGTCCAGTACTGTAAAATGCCATGTCTTTGCACTGTGCACATGTCTTGTATGATTAATGTAATTATTATGCTTTATGATATTGTCTGATTTTACTGGCAGATTTAAATTCATCATTTTGTTCCTTTCCGTTGACACAATACTAAAACTTTGATGACTGTTGACCCTTGTATGCATTCCACTCTTCACAGAGTTGAACAGAAATTCAATAAGGTCCAGCAAGTGCATTTCTTTTTTTATGCCATCTGACACTTAATGACTTCAGACTAATCAAAAGGTACTTAAAGTGCTTTTAGTTTCAGCTCAATAAGGAAATGAGCTTGCAAGTGATCACTTCTGCCCCTGTGCAAGAAAAAGCTGAAGACATTGAAAATTGCAGACTTTCTGAAACCCATTAAAACAACATTACAGGACAAATACAAGAGAATGATAAATTCAGAAAGATGCAACGGAGCTTCACTCACAAGAAGCAGGAGCCAATATAGCTACAAAGCGATTGTAATGTGAGGATTAATAGATCACTAGGGCTTTCATTAAAACAGTAGACAGCATAAAAGAACAGATGAGTAATGCAAGTACACAAGTAGAAAACTTAAAAAAGGATCAATATTTAGGTGCAAATGGAGACACCTGGAGGATATACTAATAAGTGAAATCAATAGATCACAGATAGACAATTTCCAGATCTTCTCTTTGGCATGAACACCTGTAGATGCAAATGAGCTCTAGAAAGTAGGACAGCTTTTATAGAGTGAAAACTTCTATAGGAAACTTGGTGTGGGAATGTGGTGAGGGGAAGGAATAAATGATTCTGAAAGAAAATAAAAGAGCATGTATAAAGGGGGGAGGAGGGGTGGGTGGGTAGGGATATGGGTAAAAATGAGAATTAACTTGTGTCATATACTGGTACAAATTCCCCAATGTTATATGTGATTTTGAGGTGTATATAAATTGTACCAATAAAGAATTCAATTTTAAAAAAGAGGATCAACAGTGTTCTAAAGGACATAAAAATCCTGCACAAGGTACAAAGAATGCTAGATTCACTGGACACGGTGGAGGAAAGAATCAACGACCTGAAGGGTAGACCAATGAAATCTTTCCAAGCTGAAAACAAAAAGAAGAATAAACTAACAACTATTCCAAAAAATTCCACAAACTTTGGGCCAATTGCAAAATGTACAAATGATGTGTAACTGCAATTCTTGCAGAAGATGAGAGAATACAAATGAAGGATCCCAACTGTGATCTCAGAGGGATACTGTAAGTGATTTCCATCTAGTTAACTATGCCAAACCCACTGCATATGGGGAAGACAGCTATGTATTAACACTTCTTAATATTTTTTTTTTTTTTTTTTTTTTTTTGCTTTTTTGGAGACAGGGTCTTGCTTTGTAGTTCAGGCTGGGCCTGAGCTCACTATGGTGCCCAGACAAGCCACCGCGAACTCAGCAATCCTCCTGTCTCTGCCTCCCAAGTGCTGGGATTACAGGCGTGAGCCACCACGCCCAGCATTATATGTGGTAACCGGGGATCGAAC